>BDSL01000157.1:0-156923 GCA_003116995.1 Yamagishiella unicocca | reverse complement strand
GCGGCTGCGGTGAGGGCGGCGCCGGGCTGGGCGGCTCGGGCGACGGCGGCTGCGGTGAGGGCGGCGCCGGGCTGGGCGGCTCGGGCGACGGCGGCTGCGGTGAGGGCGGCGCCGGGCTGGGAGCTCGGGCGATGGCGGCTGAGGCATGGGCGGCGCTGGGCTGGGCGGCTCGGGCGATGGCGGCGCAGGTGAGGGCGGCGCCGGGCTGGGCGGCTCGGGCGATGGCGGCGCAGGTGAGGGCGGCGCCGGGCTGGGCGGCTCGGGGCGACGGCGGGCTGAGGCGAGGGCGGCGCCGGGCTTGGCGGCTCGGGCGATGGCGGCTGCGGTGAGGGCGGCGCCGGGCTGGGCGGCTCGGGCGAGGGCGGCTGAGGCGAGGGCGGCGCCGGGCTGGGCGGCTCGGGCGACGGTGGCTGCGGCGAGGGCGGCGCCGGGCTTGGCGGCTCGGGCGATGGCGGCTGCGGCGAGGGTGGCGCCGGGCTGGGCGGCTCGGGTGACGGCGGCTGCGGTGAGGGCGGCGCCGGGCTTGGCGGCTCGGGCGACGGCGGCGCAGGTGAGGGTGGCGCCGGGCTGGGCGGCTCGGGCGACGGCGGCTGAGGCGAGGGCGGCGCCGGGCTGGGCGGCTCGGGCGATGGCGGCTGCGGTGAGGGCGGCGCCGGGCTGGGCGGCTCGGGCGACGGCGGCGCAGGTGAGGGCGGCGCCGGGCTGGGCGGCTCGGGAGACGGCGGCTGCGGTGAGGGCGGCACCGGGCTGGGCGGTTCGGGCGACGGCGGCGCAGGTGAGGGCGGCGCCGGGCTTGGCGGCTCGGGAGACGGCGGCTGCGGTGAGGGTGGCGCCGGGCTTGGCGGCTCGGGCGACGGCGGCTGCGGTGAGGGTGGCGCCGGGCTTGGCGGCTCGGGCGACGGCGGCGCAGGCGAGGGCGGCGCCGGGCTTGGCGGCTCGGGCGACGGCGGCGCAGGTGAGGGCGGCGCCGGGCTGGGCGGCTCGGGAGATGGCGGCTGCGGCGATGGCGGCGGCTGCGGCGATGGCGGCGCCGGGCTGGGCGGCTCGGGCGACGGCGGCTGCGGTGAGGGTGGCGCCGGGCTGGGCGGTTCGGGCGACGGCGGATGCGGCGAGGGCGGCGCCGGGCTGGGCGGCTCGGGCGACGGTGGCTGCGGCGAGGGCGGCGCCGGGCTGGGCGGCTCAGGCGACGGCGGCGCAGGTGAGGGTGGCGCCGGGCTGGGCGGCTCGGGCGACGGCGGCTGCGGTGAGGGCGGCGCCGGGCTGGGCGGCTCGGGAGATGGCGGCTGCGGCGATGGCGGCGGCTGCGGCGATGGCGGCGCCGGGCTGGGCGGCTCGGGCGACGGCGGCTGCGGTGAGGGCGGCGCCGGGCTGGGCGGCTCGGGCGACGGCGGCGCAGGTGAGGGCGGCGCCGGGCTGGGCGGCTCGGGCGACGGCGGATGCGGCGAGGGCGGCGCCGGGCTGGGCGGCTCGGGTGACGGCGGCTGCGGTGAGGGCGGCGCCGGGCTGGGCGGCTCGGGCGATGGCGGCTGAGGCGAGGGCGGCGCCGGGCTGGGCGGCTCGGGCGACGGTGGCTGCGGCGAGGGCGGCGCCGGGCTGGGCGGCTCGGGCGACGGCGGCTGCGGTGAGGGCGGCGCCGGGCTGGGCGGCTCGGGCGACGGCGGCTGCGGTGAGGGCGGCGCCGGGCTTGGCGGCTCAGGCGACGGCGGCGCAGGTGAGGGCGGCGCCGGGCTGGGCGGCTCGGGTGACGGCGGCTGAGGCGAGGGCGGCGCCGGGCTGGGCGGCTCGGGAGACGGTGGCGCAGGTGAGGGCGGCGCCGGGCTGGGCGGCTCGGGCGACGGCGGCGCAGGTGAGGGCGGCGCCGGGCTGGGCGGTTCGGGCGACGGCGGATGCGGCGAGGGCGGCGCCGGGCTGGGCGGCTCGGGCGACGGTGGCTGCGGCGAGGGCGGCGCCGGGCTGGGCGGCTCAGGCGACGGCGGCGCAGGTGAGGGTGGCGCCGGGCTGGGCGGCTCGGGCGACGGCGGCTGAGGCGAGGGCGGCGCCGGGCTGGGCGGCTCGGGCGATGGCGGCTGCGGTGAGGGCGGCGCCGGGCTGGGCGGCTCGGGAGACGGCGGCTGAGGCGAGGGCGGCGCCGGGCTTGGCGGCTCGGGAGACGGCGGCTGCGGTGAGGGTGGCGCCGGGCTTGGCGGCTCGGGCGACGGCGGCTGAGGCGAGGGCGGCGCCGGGCTGGGCGGCTCGGGCGACGGTGGCTGCGGCGAGGGCGGCGCCGGGCTGGGCGGCTCGGGCGACGGCGGCTGCGGCGAGGGCGGCGCCGGGCTGGGCGGCTCGGGCGACGGCGGCTGCGGTGAGGGCGGCGCCGGGCTGGGCGGCTCGGGCGACGGCGGCTGCGGTGAGGGCGGCGCCGGGCTGGGCGGCTCGGGCGACGGCGGCTGCGGTGAGGGCGGCGCCGGGCTGGGAGGCTCGGGCGATGGCGGCTGAGGCATGGGCGGCGCTGGGCTGGGCGGCTCGGGCGATGGCGGCGCAGGTGAGGGCGGCGCCGGGCTGGGCGGCTCGGGCGATGGCGGCGCAGGTGAGGGCGGCGCCGGGCTGGGCGGCTCGGGCGACGGCGGCTGAGGCGAGGGCGGCGCCGGGCTTGGCGGCTCGGGCGATGGCGGCTGCGGTGAGGGCGGCGCCGGGCTGGCGGCTCGGGCGAGGGCGGCTGAGGCGAGGGCGGCGCCGGGCTGGGCGGCTCGGGCGACGGTGGCTGCGGCGAGGGCGGCGCCGGGCTTGGCGGCTCGGGCGATGGCGGCTGCGGCGAGGGTGGCGCCGGGCTGGGCGGCTCGGGTGACGGCGGCTGCGGTGAGGGCGGCGCCGGGCTTGGCGGCTCGGGCGACGGCGGCGCAGGTGAGGGTGGCGCCGGGCTGGGCGGCTCGGGCGACGGCGGCTGAGGCGAGGGCGGCGCCGGGCTGGGCGGCTCGGGCGATGGCGGCTGCGGTGAGGGCGGCGCCGGGCTGGGCGGCTCGGGCGATGGCGGCGCAGGTGAGGGCGGCGCCGGGCTGGGCGGCTCGGGAGACGGCGGCTGAGGCGAGGGCGGCGCCGGGCTGGGCGGCTCGGGCGACGGTGGCTGCGGCGAGGGCGGCGCCGGGCTTGGCGGCTCGGGCGATGGCGGCTGCGGCGAGGGTGGCGCCGGGCTGGGCGGCTCGGGTGACGGCGGCTGCGGTGAGGGCGGCGCCGGGCTTGGCGGCTCGGGCGACGGCGGCGCAGGTGAGGGTGGCCCCGGGCTGGGCGGCTCGGGCGACGGCGGCTGCGGCGAGGGCGGCGCCGGGCTTGGCGGCTCGGGCGACGGCGGCTGCGGTGAGGGCGGCGCCGGGCTGGGCGGCTCGGGCGACGGCGGCTGCGGTGAGGGTGGCGCCGGGCTTGGCGGCTCGGGCGACGGCGGCTGCGGTGAGGGTGGCGCCGGGCTTGGCGGCTCGGGAGACGGCGGCTGCGGTGAGGGTGGCGCCGGGCTTGGCGGCTCGGGCGACGGCGGCTGCGGTGAGGGTGGCGCCGGGCTTGGCGGCTCGGGCGACGGCGGCGCAGGCGAGGGCGGCGCCGGGCTTGGCGGCTCGGGCGACGGTGGCGCAGGTGAGGGTGGCGCCGGGCTTGGCGGCTCGGGCGACGGCGGCTGCGGTGAGGGCGGCGCCGGGCTGGGCGGCTCGGGCGACGGCGGCTGAGGCGAGGGCGGCGCCGGGCTGGGCGGCTCGGGCGATGGCGGCGCAGGTGAGGGCGGCGCCGGGCTGGGCGGCTCTGGAGACGGCGGCTGAGGCGAGGGCGGCGCCGGGCTTGGCGGCTCGGGCGATGGCGGCTGCGGTGAGGGCGGCGCCGGGCTGGGCGGCTCGGGCGACGGCGGCTGAGGCGAGGGCGGCGCCGGGCTTGGCGGCTCGGGCGACGGTGGCTGCGGCGAGGGCGGCGCCGGGCTGGGCGGCTCGGGCGACGGCGGCTGCGGTGAGGGCGGCGCCGGGCTTGGCGGCTCGGGAGACGGTGGCTGCGGTGAGGGTGGCGCCGGGCTGGGCGGCTCGGGCGACGGCGGCGAAGGTGGGGGTGGCGCCGGGCTTGGCGGCTCGGGAGACGGCGGCGCAGGTGAGGGCGGCGCCGGGCTGGGCGGTTCGGGCGACGGCGGATGCGGCGAGGGCGGCGCCGGGCTGGGCGGCTCGGGTGACGGCGGCTGCGGTGAGGGCGGCGCCGGGCTGGGCGGCTCGGGCGATGGCGGCTGCGGCGAGGGCGGCGCCGTGCTTGGCGGCTCGGGAGTCGGCGGCTGCGGTGAGGGTGGCGCCGGGCTTGGCGGCTCGGGCGACGGCGGCTGAGGCGAGGGCGGCGCCGGGCTTGGCGGCTCGGGCGACGGTGGCTGCGGCGAGGGCGGCGCCGGGCTGGGCGGCTCGGGCGACGGCGGCTGCGGTGAGGGCGGCGCCGGGCTGGGCGGCTCGGGCGACGGCGGCTGCGGTGAGGGCGGCGCCGGGCTGGGCGGCTCGGGCGATGGCGGCGCAGGTGAGGGCGGCGCCGGGCTGGGCGGCTCGGGAGACGGCGGCTGAGGCGAGGGTGGCGCCGGGCTTGGTGGCTCGGGCGACGGTGGCTGCGGCGAGGGCGGCGCCGGGCTGGGCGGCTCGGGCGACGGCGGCTGAGGCGAGGGCGGCGCCGGGCTGGGCGGCTTGGGCGACGGCGGCTGCGGCGAGGGCGGCGCCGGGCTGGGCGGCGCGGGCGGTGGAAGAGCGCACTTGTATCCAGGTGTACCGGGCCGCGGAATGTCAAACGACCACAGGCATTCATTTGGCATGTTGTCATCCCCGCAACCCGCCATGGTTCCATTGACAATCCGAGGTGCTTGGCAGGACGCGGTTATTCCTTGCAGAGTGACCATGAGAGGGTTGGCGGTGGCTGCAAGTAGCAAGAAAAGGCGGGAGTGAGAAGCGTTAATGGGGAGGGTAATTGTTCTGGGTATCCATGCATCACGCACCGCACCTCATATGAGTTACGAATTTTACGAAGTGCAAACAAATATACCCCGCAAGCACTAGAACAAGGAATCTGCACATCTGAAGCCGCACTTACCTTCCCGACATGCACCGTTGTCATCCTTGACAGTAAAACGAACTGTCTCTGTGCCGTAGTTCGTACTGTTCCAGCGAGCCCACTGACAATAGCGATCTGCACGGAGAAGGCGTACCAAATAACGTTTGTTTGGGAGGTTATGCCTGGATGGATGTAATTCCTATGGACCTCCACCTCCAACCCGTACATGTTGCATGTTGCATGTGCATCGTGTCCTTTGGCATCGAGCCATCATACCCCTGATGTACCCTCACTTACTGGCAACGCCGTCGCTCCAATCCTCATACTTTTGTGTGTCACCCATCGTTGGCTGGCTTCCAGGAGTTGGAATAACGGGGTAGAACACGTCGCCCATGCACACGTGGCTGACAATGTCCTCACTAGACTTGGCACAGGTGGCGCGTTCGTCGCTCCAGTAGAGGCACACCTGGCAGTAGAGCCAGGTGCTGTCGTCGTCTGACACCATGGTGCACGTGCCGCTGTCCATGTACACGTCCAGACAATGAGCCTGGTCCGTGCACGTCTCGATGCCGTTCTGCATGGAAGCAAGCGCATTAAATTAGCACAAAACGATACCTTACTACCTTTCACTGCTTCAAAGTACAAAACGATACCTTAACACCTTTCACAGGTTCAAAGTACCCGCAACGCAGTTAAGCAATGACAACCTAACGGAAAAAAGGCAATGCAGGATGCAAACATACCATGGGATCGCTTGGGTCCATTTGGCTGTAGTTGCCTGGATCGGCATACACACAAGGCTCTATTATGCCTGCCGTTGGCGGGCTCGGAGGTGCAGGTGGCCGTGGAGGCGATCGCGGACGAGGCGGTCCAGGAGAAGGAGGACGTGGGCTTGGGGGCTGTGGCACTGGAGGCCGCGGGCTGGGCGGTGGGGACGGTGGCTGCGGGCTTGGCGGCAGTGATGGCGGCTGGGGGCTCGGCGGCGAGGGTGGCGCCGGGCTGGGCGGCGGCTGCGGCGGCGCAGGGCTGGGAGGCTTCGGAGACGGTGGTTGAGGGTTCGGCCGCGGTGATGGCGGCGCAGGGCTGGGAGGCTTCGGAGTCGGTGGTTGAGGGTTCGGCCGCGGTGATGGCGGCTGGGGCCTGGGAGGCTTCGGAGATGGCGGCTGGGGGCTTGGCGGCTTCGGAGATGGTGGTAGAGGCCTCGGCGGCGGTGACGGCGGCATGGGGCTCGGCGACGGCGATGGCGGTGCGGGGCTGGGCGGCGGCGACGGCGGTTTAGGGCTGGGCGGCGGCGACGGCGGTTGAGGGCTGGGCGGCGGCGACGGCGGCGTGGGGCTGGGCGGCGGCGACGGCGGTGCGGGGCTGGGCGGCGGCGACGGCGGTTGAGGGCTGGGCGGCGGCGACGGCGGCGCAGGGCTAGGTGGCGGCGACGGCGGCACAGGGCCCGGCGGCGGCGACGGCGGTGCGGGGCTGGGCGGCGGCGACGGCGGCGCAGGGCTAGGTGGCGGCGACGGCGGCACAGGGCTCGGCGGCGGCGACGGCGGTGCGGGGCTGGGCGGCGGCGACGGCGGGGCGGGGCTGGGCGGCGGCGACGGCGGCGCAGGGCTAGGTGGCGGCGACGGCGGTGCGGGGCTGGGCGGCGGCGACGGCGGGGCGGGGCTGGGCGGCGGCGACGGCGGCGCAGGGCTAGGTGGCGGCGACGGCGGCACGGGGCTCGGCGGCGGCGACGGCGGTGCGGGGCTGGGCGGGGGCGACGGCGGCACGGGGCTCGGCGGCGGCGACGGCGGTGCGGGGCTGGGCGGCGGCGATGGCGGCGCGGGGCTGGGCGGCGGCGACGGCGGTTGAGGGCTGGGCGGCGGCGACGGCGGCGTGGGGCTGGGCGGCGGCGACGGCGGTGCGGGGCTGGGCGGCGGCGACGGCGGTTGAGGGCTGGGCGGCGGCGACGGCGGCGCAGGGCTAGGTGGCGGCGACGGCGGCACAGGGCTCGGTGGCGGCGACGGCGGTGCGGGGCTGGGCGGCGGCGACGGCGGTTGAGGGCTGGGCGGCGGCGACGGCGGCGTGGGGCTGGGCGGCGGCGACGGCGGTGCGGGGCTGGGCGGCGGCGACGGCGGTTGAGGGCTGGGCGGCGGCGACGGCGGCGCAGGGCTAGGTGGCGGCGACGGTGGTGCGGGGCTGGGCGGCGGCGACGGTGGTGCGGGGCTGGGCGATGGCAAGGGCGGCGCGGGGCTGGGCGGCGGCGACGGTGGTGCGGGGCTCGGCGGCGGCGACGGCGGTGCAGGGCTGGGCGGCGGCGACAGCGGTGCAGGGCTGGGCGGAGGCGACGGCGGTTGAGGGCTGGGCGGCGGCGACGGCGGCGCAGGGCTAGGTGGCGGCGACGGTGGCACAGGGCTCGGCGGCGGCGACGGCGGTGCGGGGCTGGGCGGTGGCGATGGCGGCGCGGGGCTGGGCGGCGGCGACGGCGGGGCGGGGCTGGGTGGCGGCGACGGCGGCACAGGGCTCGGCGGCGGCGACGGCGGTGCAGGGCTGGGCGGCGGTGACGGCGGCGCGGGGCTGGGCGGGGGCGACGGCGGCACGGGGCTCGGCGGCGGCGACGGCGGTGCGGGGCTGGGCGGCGGCGATGGCGGCGCGGGGCTGGGCGGCGGCAACGGCGGGGCGGGGCTGGGCGGCGGCGACGGCGGGGCGGGGCTGGGCGGCGGCGACGGCGGCGCAGGGCTAGGTGGCGGTGACGGCGGCACGGGGCTCGGCGGCGGCGATGGCGGTGCGGGGCTGGGCGGCGGCGACGGCGGCACGGGGCTCGGCGGCGGCGACGGCGGTGCAGGGCTGGGCGGCGGTGACGGCGGCGCGGGGCTGGGCGGGGGCGACGGCGGCACGGGGCTCGGCGGCGGCGACGGAGGCGCGGGGCTGGGCGGCGGCGATGGCGGCGCGGGGCTGGGCGGCGGCGATGGAGGCGCGGGGCTGGGCGGCGGTGAAGGTGGCGCCGGGCTGGGCGGTGCCGGGCTCGGGGGCGCGGGCGGTGGAAGAGCGCACTTGTATCCAGGTGTACCGGGCCGCGGAATGTCAAACGACCACAGACATTCATTTGGCATGTTGTTATCCCCGCAACCCGCCATGGTTCCACTGACAATCCGAGGTGCTTGGCAGGACGCGGTTATTCCTTGCAGAGTGACCGTGAGAGGGTTGGCGGTGGCTGCAAGTAGCAAGAAAAGGCAGGAATCCGAAGCATTAATTGGGAGGGTAATTGTTAAGGATGTCAGTGCATCTCGCACCGCAACTCGTAAACCTTTTCGAGACGAATTTCACCGAGTGCAAGGAAATACACCCCGCAAGCACTAGAACAAGAACTCTGCATACCTGAAGCCGCACTTACCTTCCCGACATGCGCCGTTGCCATCCTTGACAGTGAAACGAACTGTTTCCGTGCCGTAGTTCGTACTGTTCCAGCGAGCCCACTGACAATAACGATCTGCGCGGAAATTTGTGTACCATGTTGTCGGAGGTTGTCCCTGGGCGGATGTAATTTATATAGACCTCCACCTCGAACCCTGAACCTCAATATGTGCATCGTGTCCTTTGGCATCGAGCCATCATATCCCTGATGTACCCTCACTTACTGGCAACGCCGTCGCTCCAGTCCTCATACTTTTGTGTGTCACCCATCGTTGGCTGGCTTCCAGGAGTTGGAATAACGGGGTAGAACTCGTCGCCCATGCACACATGGCTGACAATGTCCTCACTGGACTTGGCACAGGTGGCGCGTTCGTCGCTCCAGTAGAGGCACACCTGGCAGTAGAGCCAGGTGCTGTCGTCGTCTGACACCATGGTGCACGTGCCGCTGTCCATGTACACGTCCAGACAATGAGCCTGGTCCGTGCACGTCTCGATGCCGTTCTGCATGGAAGCAAGCGCATTAGCACAAAACGACACCTTACCACCTTTCACAGCTTTAAAGTACCCGGCAACGCACTGCAGTTAAGCAATGACAACCTAAAGGAAAAAGGCAATACAGGATGAAAACATACCATGGGGTCGCTTGGGTCCATTTGGCTGTAGTTGCCTGGATCGGCATACACACAAGGCTCTATTATGCCTGCCGTTGGCGGGCTCGGAGGTGCAGGTGGCCGTGGAGGCGGTCGGGGACGTGGCGGTCCAGGAGAAGGAGGACGTGGGCTTGGAGGCTGTGGCACTGGAAGCCGCGGGCTGGGCGGTGGGGATGGCGGCTGCGGGCTTGGCGGCAGTGATGGCGGCTTGGGGCTCGGCGGCGGTGACGGTGGCACAGGGCTGGGCGGCGGCTGCGGCGGCGCAGGGCTGGGAGGCTTCGGAGATGGTGGTTGAGGGTTCGGCCGCGGTGATGGCGGCTGGGGGCTGGGAGGCTTCAGAGACGGCGGCTGGGGGCTTGGCGGCTTCGGAGATGGTGGTAGAGGCCTCGGCGGCGGCGACGGCGGTTGAGGGCTGGGCGGCGGCGACGGCGGTTGAGGGCTGGGCGGCGGCGACGGCGGCGTGGGGCTCGGCGGCGGCGACGGCGGCGTGGGGCTCGGCGGCGGCGACGGCGGCGTGGGGCTCGGCGGCGGCGACGGCGGCGTGGGGCTCGGCGGCGGCGACGGTGGTGCGGGGCTGGGCGGCGGCGACGGCGGTTGAGGGCTGGGCGGCGGCGACGGCGGCGTGGGGCTCGGCGGCGGCGACGGCGGCGTGGGGCTCGGCGGCGGCGACGGCGGCGTGGGGCTGGGCGGCGGCGACGGTGCCCGTGGTGCGGGGCTGGGCGGCGGCGACGGCGGTTGAGGGCTGGGCGGCGGCGACGGTGGTGCGGGGCTCGGCGGCGGCGACGGCGGCGCAGGGCTAGGTGGCGGCGACGGCGGCGCAGGGCTAGGTGGCGGCGACGGCGGCACAGGGCTGGGCGGCGGGCTGGGCGGCGGCGACGGCGGCGCAGGACTGGGATGCGGCGACGGTGGCGCAGGGTTTGGCGGCTTGGGCGAAGGCGGAAGCGGACTTGGTGGCGGTGATGGCGGCTGGGGGCTGGGTGGTTTTGGAGATGGCGGCAATGGGGGCCTAGGTGGGGGCGATGGAGGCGATGGGCTTGGCGGTTTAGGTGAAGGCGGGATTGGTGGGCTTGGCGGAGGCGACGGCGGCATAGGGCTGGGTGGCTTAGGGGAGGGCGGTTGGGGGCTAGGCGGCGGCGTTGGCGGCGCCGGGCTTGGCGGTTTAGGTGAAGGCGGCAATGGCGGGCTTGGCGGAGGTGACGGTGGGACCGGGCTTGGTGGTTTAGGGGCGCTTGGCGGAGGGGTTGGTGGCACGGGGCTAGGTGGCTGAGGTGATGATGGCGCCGGGCTGGGCGGCATGGGGGGTGTAGGGGCGCACTTGAAGGCCGGTGTCCCAGGTCGTGGAATGTCGAAAGACCACAGACACTCGTTTGCCTGGTCCCCGGTTCCGCAGCCCGCCAGCACGTTGTTGACGGTGCGCGGGTCCTGGCATGTGGCGGCGATGCCCTGTAGGGTCACCTTCATCGGATTCGCGGCTGCAGGCCACAGGGAGCGACAAGTAGGTGTTTGTCCAGTTATGGTGCATGGCAGAAGGAGGCACGGTCGTGGCGTATGCGTGCCCCATGAATGGCACTGGTTGTGACGAGGCATACGTACTGTTCAAGAAGCGCACATCGCCCATAGCTCAGCCGCATCGTATTTGCGCTGCCACGTGTGCAATGGGATTTCTTAATCACGGCTTGTCGCACAGGGTACATGGTGGGCCGGATATACATCGTATCCTACCTGGGCGTTTCCGCCCAGCGACAGTTCGGCTCTTTGCACATCGCCAGCTCAGTACACTTGTACAATTGTGCCATGGACGCACACGCACAGCGCACAAGGAACACCCACAGCAGCACCTACCGTTCCAGCCGCATGCGCCGCTGCCATCCTTAACCGTGAACCGCGCCGTCTCAGTGCCGTTGTTGGTGCTGTTCCAGCGGACCCACTGGCAGAAGCGATCTGCACCACCATGTAATAAGAGGTTGCGCAGTCGGTTATTATAAATCCATGCCACAGTCCGTCCCAGGAATGACGGAATGACGGAAGAGTGACACGCGGCCACGACCATCGCTGACAAAACATTGCAATCCGCCCGTGGGTAGATTTCACACAAACATTATTGGAGACCGGAAGGACTTGCGCCCGTGCGTGAGCATAATTTCAGCAAATAATGCAATTCCTGCTTCAGTCCAAAGAGACCCTCATCTGGGGCCAATCCACGCTCGTGTTACGCACAACCCGACCTCCCGTGTCACCCAGCAGGCACCATGCGGTTTAGCCACGCGCCCCCCCTGGCTTGCTCGGTTGCGTGGCACACTTACTGGCAACTCCGTTGTCCCAGCCGTCAAGCTTCTGCGTATCACCCACGGTCGGCTGGCTGCCGGGCATCGGCATCACAGGATAGAACTCGTCGCCCATGCACACATGGCTGATGGAGTTTTGGATGGACTTTGAACAGCTACCGCGTTGGTTGCTCCAGTAGATGCACACCTGGCAGTAGAGCCAGGTGTTGTTGTTGACCATGGTGCATGTGCGGCTGTCCAGGTACACGTCCAGGCAGTTGGCCTGATCCGTGCAGCTCTCCGCTCCGTTCTGCACGCAGGTGAAGAAGTAACAAGGCACAAGTAAGTTGGTCAGGGCCGATACGTACCAAAGGTGCCGACGATGGCCAATCGAGAGGATAGGTTAGTTTTGCTTTGCGACGCTCAAACAATATAATCCGAATCCAAGTGAGTTGGACGTACCCCGGGCGGGCTCGCATCTACTTGGCTGTAGTTGCTTGGATCCGAATACAGGCAGTTGTTGCCGAGAGGTACTGTTGGCGGACTGGGAGGGGTAGGTGGGCGAGGTGGCGGGCGTGGCATTGGAGGACCTGGAGAGGGCGGCGGCGGGCTCGGGGGAGGCGATGGCGGTGCTGGGCTGGGCGGCTTAGCAGCCGGCGGCGCGAGGCTGGTCGGCTGGGGAGAGGGTGGCGCCGGGACGGGCGGCTGGGGGGAGGGCGACACTGGACCGGTTAACGGAGTTGACGGCGGGCTAGGTGGCTTCGACGCGGGTGGCGCCGGGCTGGGCGGCATGGGCGGTGTAGGGGCACACTTGAAGGCCGGCGTCCCAGGTCGTGGAATGTCGAAAGACCACAGACACTCGTTTGCCTGGTCCCCGGTTCCGCAGCCCGCCAGCACGTTGTTGACGGTGCGCGGGTCCTGGCATGTGGCGGCGATGCCCTGTAGGGTCACCTTCATCGGATTCGCGGCTGCAGGCCACAGGAAGCGACGGCGGATAGGAGCTGGTCAGGAGGTGTCATCCGTTTATCATGGCTACATGTAAGCATTATGATGGATGTTAACAGAGGGATGCAATGGCTGGCATACTTAATTCGTGCCGCATAAGCGATGACAACGTTCGGTGCGTCTACCGTTCCGGTCCTCTTCTCTATTAATTACTAACCGGGAGGGGTATTTTGTGCAAGGGAGATTTAGTAGGAAGACATAATGGCCGCAAAGAGGTCGTCCAGAGCGCAGGCACATGATATGTATGGGGTTGACTTGCATCGGAATCCTGGCATAACATGTGTATGTATGTACTCGGAGTTCCAAAGGCGCGGCGAAAGCTTTGCCTGATGTACGACTCGCCGTCAGCGTGTGTGTGTTACGACACGTGCGATGGGATGTATCGAACATGCCATTTTGCTGGAGACCGGCGACGAAGTATCGATAGTGCCGGACGTCCGATGGCCTCCTTCCATGTCTGGACTCCCGGACCGGACGATCTATTCCCGCAGCAGCACCTACCGTTCCAGCCGCATGCGCCGCTGCCATCCTTGACCGTGAACCGCGCCGTCTCAGTGCCGTTGTTGGTGCTGTTCCAGCGGACCCACTGGCAGAAGCGATCTGCACCACCATGTAATAAGAGGTTGCGCAGTCGGTTATTATAAATCCATGCCACAGTCCGTCCCAGGAATGACGGAATGACGGAAGAGTGACACGCGGCCACGACCATCGCTGACAAAACATTGCAATCCGCCCGTGGGTAGATTTCACACAAACATTATTGGAGACCGGAGGGACTTGAGCGCCCGTGCGTGAGCATATTTTTAGCAAATAATGCAGTTCCTGCTTCAGTCCAAAGAGACCCTCATCTGGGGCCAATCCACGCTCGTGTTACGCACAACCCGACGTCCCGTGTCACCCAGCAGGCACCATGCGGTTTAGCCACGTGCCCCCCTGGCTTGCTCGGTTACGTGACACACTTACTGGCAACTCCGTTGTCCCAGCCGTCAAGCTTCTGCGTATCACCCACGGTCGGCTGGCTGCCGGGAACTGGCATCACAGGATAGAACTCGTCGCCCATGCACACATGGCTGATGGAGTCTTGGATGGACTTTGAACAGCTACCGCGTTGGTTGCTCCAGTAGATGCACACCTGGCAGTAGAGCCAGGTGTTGTTGTTGACCATGGTGCATGTGCGGCTGTCCAGGTACACGTCCAGGCAGTTGGCCTGGTCCGTGCAGCTCTCCGCTCCGTTCTGCACGCAGTGTATGAAGCGCAAAGCCAATTAAATACATCTCGCCTATGATAGTTTCCTTGACAAACGAATCGGTCAAAGGAGGCAGGGTCGCTGGGGGCCATGGACGGGGCCTGGGGTGACCCCCTCCCCTTCCACCATACACGACGTAGTTCTAATTAGGGCTAGGACTGCGCCGTTGCCTGCGCCGTTAGGAACCGTCCAAGGAACGAACCAAAGAAGCAAATCCGAGGGAACAACGTAACCGAACAAAGGCAACCAAGAGGGCAGGCCTCGCAACGCTCCAACATGCATGCGAAGGTTGATTCCAATCGTTGTACATTCTACGCACCCCGAGGTTAAAAGGAATTTTGAAGTTTCGAATGAACGGGATGTTTCCTTTTGTATTACGCACCCCGGGCGGGCTCGCATCTACTTGGCTGTAGTTGCTTGGATCCGAATACAGGCAGTTGTTGCCGAGAGGTGCTGTTGGCGGACTGGGAGGGGTAGGTGGGCGAGGTGGCGGGCGTGGCATTGGAGGACCTGGAGAGGGCGGCGGCGGGCTCGGGGGAGGCGATGGCGGTGCTGGGCTGGGCGGCTTAGCAGCCGGCGGCGCGAGGCTGGTCGGCTGGGGAGAGGGTGGCGCCGGGACGGGCGGCTGGGGGGAGGGCGACACTGGACCGGTTAACGGAGTTGACGGCGGGCTAGGTGGCTTCGATGCGGGTGGCGCCGGGCTGGGCGGCATGGGCGGTGTAGGGGCACACTTGAAGGCCGGCGTCCCAGGTCGTGGAATGTCGAATGACCACAGACACTCGTTTGCCTGGTCCCCGGTTCCGCAGCCCGCCAGCACGTTGTTGACGGTGCGCGGGTCCTGGCATGTGGCGGCGATGCCCTGTAGGGTCACCTTCATCGGATTCGCGGCTGCGGGCCACAGGAAGCGAAAAGATGGTTAATGTTACAGTGCGTCTATTGTGCCGACGCTCTGCTCTGTTAATTGTTGGTTTTTTGTGCATCATAGGAAAACATAGTGGCCGCAAAGACGGCGTCCAGAGTGCAAGCACACCATATGTATGGGGTTAGCTTCCAGCTAAATCTTGGCAGAACATATGTATGCGCTTTAAGTTCCAAAGGCGCGGCGAAAGCTTTGCCTGATGTACGACTCGCCGGCTTACGACATGTGCGATGGGATGTATCGAACAAGCCATTTTGCTGGAGACCGGCGACGAAGTATTGGTAGTGTCGGACGTCCGATGGCCTCCTGGACTCCGGGACCGGACGATCTATTCCCGCAGCAGCACCTACCGTTCCAGCCGCATGCGCCGCTGCCATCCTTGACCGTGAACCGCACCGTCTCAGTGCCGTTGTTGGTGCTGTTCCAGCGGACCCACTGGCAGAAGCGATCTGGATCAAGGATTGCAACGTTGGGCAGATACGCCATGCTTTAGACACGGGACATGGGAACTAGCCCGTGCGTATGTTTCGCTGACGAAAGAGGACAGAAGGACACTCCAGCCTGCCCACGCCTGCCGAAACAGGGCGTTAATGCAAACTTGCAAACTTGAAGCTAAGACACGTCAACAGGTAGGAGCCACATGCCGCCATGTTGCCTCATCATGCATACACGAGTTCCTAGATACCCTAAAATGGCTACCCAGTCAACAACAAGGTCATTCACCCCCCTTGCTTGCTCGGTTGCGTGACACACTTACTGGCAACTCCGTTGTCCCAGCCGTCAAGCTTCTGGGTATCACCCACGGTCGGCTGGCTGCCGGGCATCGGCATCACAGGATAGAACTCGTCGCCCATGCACGCATGGCTGATGGAGTCTTGGATGGACTTCGAACAGCTACCGCGTTGGTTGCTCCAGTAGATGCACACCTGGCAGTAGAGCCAGGTGTTGTTGTTGACCATGGTGCATGTGCGGCTGTCCAGGTACACGTCCAGGCAGTTGGCCTGGTCCGTGCAGCTCTCCGCTCCGTTCTGCACGCAGGTGAAGGAATAACAAGATAATCAAAGCCGATGAAGATCGAAGTCGATGGGAATCCGGGCTATTAGGTAGGTATCGCTATGCGACGTCGTTTACAAACTGATCGTGATTTCAGTGCGTTCGACGCACCCCGGGCGCGCTTGCATCGACTTGACTGTAGTTGCCCGGATCCGAATACAGGCAGTTATTGCCGAGAGGTGCTGTTGGCGGGCTGGGAGGAGTTGGTGGGCGAGGTGGCGGGTGTGGCATTGAAGGCCCTGGAGAGGGCGGCTGCGGGCTCGGCGCCGGGCTGGGTGGGGGTGGTGATGGCGCCGGGCTGGGTGGCTCGGGCGATGGTGGAAGGGGGCTAGGTGATGGAGGCGAAGGCCCCGGCGATGGAGGCTGGGGATTTGGAGAGGGCGGAGGCTTCGCTGCAGGCGGCGGATTGAGGGCGCTGAGCTTACGACGGCTTCCGACATTTTGGTCTTCTGCCATCGAGGTGTAAGCCGTTGAAGTTTCATCCGTTTCTCCTGCATAAATGCCATTTGTTTTATAAGAAAGACCCATTAGTTGAGTCGTTTCACGATGCTGCTCCAGGCCGGCTCGGGCTGCTCAGCATGCAGACTACCATTATGCGCCTCGCTTACCGAGCCATTGCTGGTCTCCTTCTGGTAATGCATTATCCACTTGTCCTAACAAAGAAACAGGTGACGCAACAAGGATAAGAGCGATTGCCACACTGGCCGTACGTAGGCGCCAACAGGCGCTCAAGCGACGGCCAGCAGCTCCATCCGAGCCGGGACCGGCGGGCCCCATGGCCGCGTTCTGGCAAGCTGCTGAAACTCCTAACAAAGGACCTGTCAACTTCAGGACTTCCACCTATCGTAGGGGAGTGTTTGGAAAACAGCGGTACCACGAAGCGGGAAGTATGGAGAACCTACTAACTCTACATTACCGCGTGCGCTTACTTCTCTTATGACATCTGAAAAGCAGCAGCAGCGCAGCAGAGCGACGAAACTGTTGAGCCTGCAACTTATGTAGGGCTCCAAACGTGATGGCCGTACCCAGAAACCGTTACAACGGGTTTCTAGAAACGAGCGCATTAGCGGGAACACTTACACGGCTCACATTGGATAGGCTTCATAATGTAGGACATGCCCAAGTTTCATCCCAATTTGTGGAGTTAAAAATTTTCGAAAAAACAATCATGCCAAAACACCGGTTTCCCATCATCAAGTCGATGCTGTTGATTGTGACTGTGGGCTGTCGGCGCCCCGACAGGCATGGATGGCTGATTTAGCTGTCTGCTCTAATCTGAACAGACCAGCCCGTACAGTACCGCAATGGTCGGCGCACAAGGAACAACGATAAGGTTAACACTTTAAAATATAATAATACCGTGCAATGCAAAATAAAACCTCAAATGGACGCTTGTGAGCAATTGCCAAAAATGCCAATGAACATCAACGAAGATGCCAGGACAAACTATCGTGGTCCAGTACATGATAACGTTGATGAAGATTGCACATACTTCAAACAACCTATATCACACGATTTTTGGTCAACATAACTTCTACTGTACGAGAGTTACGAGGTGGGACGTTGGAATTTCAGGAGGCCAAATATCCCTACGTGAGAAAACAGGATTGTGCGGTTCAGCCAAATCCTAAATCATAAATCGCACTCGTAAAGGGCATCTGCATGCCGCGCCGCGTCTGGAGTTACGTATAAAAACGAAAGACGCATTCGCGCTCGAGTTTATTAAGAGATTCCATGATGAAGCCCCTCTGCTTCACTTCGCACACGGCATTTGCATTATGCTGGGCTCCGCGGATTGATGTCGGAACCTTTCGCAACCTTCAAAACCCAGGGACGTCAGCGTCGCTCCAACAAATGCAGTCGATTGGTGGCTGACCGAGCGCAATTCCAGGCTCCATCAAACGGTTCGTGGATGCGCTCGAGTGAATTACGACACAGGGTCATTTGCTGATACGCATGGCTGGGGTGAAGCTCAATAATACGGGAAACTTGAAGAAGCCCTTGCGTATCGTGGCACTTGTTCGTCAACCAGCTCCTTCGCGCCAGTTTCAAATTTGCGCGCCACGCCTGATATGACTAACTGGCGCTAAGCTCTGGCAGCTGCGCTCGAATCCCAGGTGACGCCCACATATCGAAGCATTTTGTGCACCTGCGCCAGGCGAGACATTAACTACGGGCATCATGAGAGCGCGCGCAAGGTTGCACATCCTGCGTGTAGTTACACACTTGCAACAGTGTCAACCTCGTGGCACTTACACTCAATATACTAGGAAGCCCGCGGTGGCGGCGTAGACATTGTCGCGAGGCTGGCGTAAGTTGGGCTGCTTACGGACCCATCGTGCTGTCTGAATTGCCGCCGCAAATAACGCCAGTGCTGACTGCGCGGTGCCAGCCACCTATTCTGACGGAGCATTGCAAGCTCCTACCATGGTGTTTCTGCCGCGTCGTCACCAATGAGTGCATCACAGCACCAACGAGCTCGACGCTTGGTCGGTTGGCCCACTGTATACCCCGTTTACGGGCGTGAATCTAAGTAACGCAACTTGCGTTGGCATTGGAGGGGGTTCCATCGCAAACCCATTGGCGAGGCACAGGGAAAGGTGTAAGATAGCAGCAAGAGAAGAGCTGGGTAGTGCTATCGACGTAGCTGTGGCAAGCCCAGGGGTGGGGGTGAGAATATAATGCGGTGTGTTTCTTAGAGACCAGCACCAAGCAAGAAGGCTAAGTACAGCGCACCAAGCCCGCATCGACATCGTGGTCTGGTCACGGTGTTGAAGACGGCCGTGTACATCATGCACGCAACTGCGCCGTCCTGTTATCGAAGACGACCGTGTCGGGGACGCCCTCGACGGCAATATCACAAACGTCCCAGCCCTTCGGCATATCCCCTCACCTGTGATCCCTCCCACAGTGCTCATCAAATTTCTTTATCCACCTGCGATAACCAGTTCAAAACAATGAGACAAGAGGCGTGAGCTGGCAAAATTGGGAGCTCGATTGCAGAAAGGACGCTGCACAGCAGCTGACTAGGTCCGAAGTGCGATATAATGACAGCTTGCGCAAAGAAGCATTCCTGCATGGACAGCGCGACTGTCATTGGCAGGAAGCCGCTAGCCGGCAAGTACATTACCATAGCAAATAACCCCTGCTTTGCTTGACAACCTCTACTCGCAGAGCAACTACGAGCGGTTTCTGCACCCTTAACGTCTCCGTAGAGTTCGCCACTCTTCATCTCGATGAGGTCGTTAGTCCTATACTTCGGCAAAATAAAGTAGCTTACATGATTGAGACTTGGCTTGAGACTTGGCTTGACATGAGAGGTTCGCGCCGAAGTTGGCGTGAGGCACGATTTAATGGTGACATTGTGTAACCAACAATGTGAAATAAATGCAATCAGACTTATTTAAGGTTGAGCCAGACCACCATGATACGACAGCCATTGATCATGTTAAAATTTCCAAATTTTGAATCGTACTGCACAACTATGCACAACTCGATCCGCGTGTCGGTACGTTCGCACTATCCGTCCCTAAGCGTGTCCGTGGCCTGGTGTAACAAAGTAATGCCATCGCTTAAGGTGTTACAGTCTCCGCAAGCCCGGGCGAG
Organism: Yamagishiella unicocca; assembly: GCA_003116995.1. Lineage (NCBI taxonomy): Eukaryota > Viridiplantae > Chlorophyta > Chlorophyceae > Chlamydomonadales > Volvocaceae > Yamagishiella > Yamagishiella unicocca. The sequence goes on along the minus strand of BDSL01000157.1, from coordinate 137,771 downwards.
CCCAGGAGAAGAGGGAGCCCCACAGCGAGGAATGTGGAAGGAAGTTAACGATCATGAACAGCCTTAACCTGCGTGGCTACGGACATTGCCGCAATCTAGGCGTCTGCGAACATAGCTTCAACCTGCGTGGCTGCGAATAAGTGCCACGGGGTGCCCAAGTACCCAGGGGATAGGAACAGGAAGGCCTATATATGAACTTTAAACTTGGCCGCACCTGGTACGGTCGATGCACCGGAACGCACAGTCGGCGGGATCCGGCGGGAAGGGCGCGTGATCGCACAGCACGAAACAGCAGCGTCTATGTGTCGAAACAGCATCCTCTTGAGCGCCAGGGCAGTTTTGGAACGGCGAAGCCGATACCGTCGCAATAAGGGAAGGGAGGTTATGGGAGCGGCCGCACGGCATGCCGCTAGGTGCCGGAGCCAGCAGGAGCGAGCCGGAGCTGCGCAATAATGCTCCTGACCAGCTGCTGACCACGTGGCGGCTCAACACCTTCCCATCTCCATGCGCAACTGCAAATAATTGGTTATAGCAGTTACGGTACTAGTAGCAGTCGTTACCGTGCGTGCCAAAGAGCGCCTTGGGCATTTCTTACCTTAGCAGAGGCGCAGCCTGGGACCTGCACGCCCTGTCCTTGCCGACCAGTCGGGTAAGCAGCCCCCGGCACACAGCTGCAAGGAACAGGCTCCTTTCCACACAACGTGCATTGTATTGGAGGCTTGGTTCCTACTTGTTTGCTGACGGCATTTTGTTCCCTGAACGATAACCCCGCTCGTGCCTCACCAGCCCTTCGTGCCGTCCCAATGCCGGTCGACCGGATATCGGTACTAGCCCGGCACTTGCCTGGCCCCATTGCGTCGTGGCGCATCATTCCCGGTGCAGACACTTCATTTAAAACGTCACGTTCTGCCATCAAGACCTCACCAGCATCCAGCGGTGCACATGTTTCGCTCTCGCCACACCATACTCAGCACCTGACTGATTGCTGCCCAGGTCACATGTCGTACGCGTGGTGGTACGGCGGCCCAGGACACCTGCCGTACCCCGGTGTCACTAGGTGCGCCCGGAGATGACCAGTCCTCACCTTTCGGCTTGCAGCCGACGTCCTCCTTACGAAACACACCCCAGTGCCATTATGCCGTAGATGGGCTGGAGCTGACCTCGGGTGCTAGGGGCCACTGAAGGAAGCCTTCAAATGTCCCGCCCACTTGATACCGCTTCCAGGAAGGGTACGGAGCTCGATTCCTGTTTGCGGTGTTACACCCTTCCACACCCCTTCCACACACACCACGCGTCTTCCGTGGAATTTCGTGGCTGAGCGGTAAATCAACACGCAGCGCATGTTCTGAAGCCACGCACAGCAGCGCGTGTCTGCAGCCACGCGGCTTGGTGAGTGGCTGTCGGAGACGGTGGGGACCTGCTCACCGACGGGCATGCTAATCCTCGTACGGTATGGGAAGGCGTAGTACACCTCTACCGTCCCGCGCCTGAGCCCCGATGCGGCTGGAGACGTGCGCACCGATCACTAATGATGGGACAATCCCAACGTTCTGGACACAGGATCACTCAGCGCCTCCTCACCCGAGCTCCATCTCCATCTCCATTCTCGCCTTTCTCGCCTCCGATAACCTCGGCGGATCCAACTCCGCAACGCAGCGACGCCCTCACGCGCCCAAACTATCATTCTTGCCCGCGGTCGCCTTCGTTCAAACCCTCGCCACGAACCGCGATCACCGTTGCTCCCTTTGCGACAAGACAGACAGACGTCCCCTCCCCACAAGGGTTCCCTCTCAACAACCCACTCACGAGCTTAGCTATAGGTTGACGCACACAAGAGGCCAGTTACGAGCCACTACGCGGCCACATCGAGCCTATCTGATTCTCCTGGCTACCCAGAGTCGGTCACCCCCGCGGCCATCCACTCAGTCGTCGCGGCCATCATCGCTGCCTGTCCCTCGCCGCAGCTCTCGTCGTCGCCGCCGCTGCTCGCCAGCTCCTCCAACAGCGGCCCAAGCCAGCAGTCCAGTACGTCCTCACTGCCGTACCAAACCACCCCTGCTCAAGCATGGGCATGACACGAACGCCACGGAACAGAATGGATTGCAAGGGGGTTGTATAGGGGCGGTTCAGCGAGTCGGAGGATGCAGATGCAGAGCCAGCAGCACTGGCGCTACCAGCTGGCCGAGCCGGGGAGGTTGATGTCAAGCGGCGAGCACGTAGGGACGATGGGAGGAATGCCGCGCGCGCGGACAAGACGAGCAGGATGGAGAAGTGTGTGTCAGCATGCGTGAGGGTCTGAAACGCAGAGTCTTGGGTTGGTGAGCAGCGCCGCCCCACGCCTGGGCGCATATGACGTGGCGGGCCGCGAGAGGCACACAAGTCGGCCCGTGCCGCGCTCTGTGCACGTGAAGGGGTAAACCGCACCAAGATGCTGAGCAGCTCCGCCTGCGGGCGGCCCGTGTCAAAACACACACATACACGCGCTGACACACACACACACACACACACACACGCGCAGCATCTATAAAACACACACTCTTCGCGCTCATTCTCCTTCGCGGCTCAGCTCAGCATTTTTAAAACACACACGAGGATCGTCCCCGCCGAAACCCCGCTCACGCTCCGCCTTCCTCGGGTTCCCGTCCGCCCAGCAACCAGCACCCACCCGACTCCTCGTCGAACGTGCCAATCCTGGACATGGAGTGGTAGACGCCGTCCAGGACCACCTGCCGCGCCCCCGGCAGCATGGCGCTACCCAGCGGGACCACGCAGTCGCCAGCGACGCCCTGGCCCTCGCCGCACACCTGCGCGCGTGTGTTTACATGTGTTTCTGTGTACGCGTATGTTACAGAAGAGAAACGGCTACTCGACATGGGAAGTTGTAGCTGAATGGTCCGCGTTTGGTCCGCTGAATGGTCCGCTGAATGGTCCGCGGGGAACACGCGTTTGGGTTTGCGCCAAACCAAATAACTTTGTTTGGCAACCGGAAACCTGCGGAGGGATCTCGTCGACGGCGCCGTGGGGGAACAGAAACATAGCTGCCGGTCCGTTTGGGGCGCATGCGCCACGGCTCGGTCCGCTGACTGAACATGGCGGTGGCATGAACTCGTACAAGCCCGGCCCGGGCCTCGTCACCATGCTGACGAGATACGTTAACCATTGTGACCACCCAGCGTTCGCGCCATGTCGCGAGGCTCGCAACGCGCCAAATCAACTCCTAGAACCGACGACGGCGCAGACACCAGCACCCGCAGGCCCACAGCCTAGACAGCAAGCATACACGAAAATAGTTCCTGTATCCCGAACCCGGCCGGGAAACCCACCTGGCCAGAGCCCAAAGCGGTTAGCGACGGCCGTCAGCGCAAAGCATGGGGGAGGGGAAGGAGGGAGAGCAGGCGTCAGGGCATTTTGAGGTAGCGAAATGTAGCTACAGTGGCCAAAGCGACGACGAGTCCGAGGCGGCGTGGTGAAAGAGGGGGGACCGCCGATCGGTTGGCCGGATACGCCCAAGGGCGTTTACGGCAGGTGTTTGTAGGACTGTACGACGGCCCGGCGCAGACAAACGGGGAGCATGGCGGTGTGCGCATAGCCGGGTGCGGGGACGGGTGGCGGGCAACGATTGGGCGGCGGGACGGGGCAGGGAGGGTTTGAGGGCGCTTTGGCCGTTTGCGGTGCGGCATGGACGATCGACCCCTGATTCCCGCTTCCCCGTCCCTTAGGCCAGGGGACCTCTCGTGCTACTGTCCATGTCCCGTGCGCGGCCCCCCCTCTCATGCCGGCCCCCCCTCTCATACCGGGCCCCCCCGGCCCCTCTGCGCCCCAACCCGCATCCACATCCACCAGCGCAAGCGGTCCGTCCTGCCCTAGATGTACGCCACGCGTGTGTACGCACGCCCCGGCAAGCTGCGCCGCCGAAACAACTCGACGGGACGACGCCTTGATTTGGTTGTGCTAGTAGGTATCGTATTAGGTATCATATTAGGTATCGTATTAGGTATCGTATTGCCTCCTTTTCCCCGCAGGGAAGCAAAACGAAGGGGAAAGAAAAGGAGGCAATTCCCCCTTTAGAGGAAGAACCGAGGGCAAGGGCTAAGACTCTTTCCCGCCCACCCGGTACGCCGCAAAACTGTGCGCGCTTCCTCACTCGCCCTCCCGCCGCACCTCGGTGTAGCTGTCGTGCGCGTACTCCTCGGGCACCCTCGGCCCCTCGCGAGTGCGGGGGACCTCGCGGTGGCCCCGCACCGTCCGCCCGCACACCGACACGTAGCTCACGCCTTGGGACGCGAAGAAGGCTCCAGGGTAGGAGCGGTCAACCCACCCTTGCGCTCCGCCTGGTGGGTGCAGCCAAGGCGGAGGGGGTGGCATAAAAACCGTTGACAGGAGAAACCGTGCAGCCAAGGGGGGGGGGGCAGCCGCGGGGCGCCGTAGGGTGGCGGAGTCGGGGGGTGGGGATGCAGGTGGGATGTCGATACCGCGTTCCGGGTGGAGGCGGTGGAGGCGGTGGAGGCGTCAATGCGGGGGGCGCGGGAATGGCGCTGTCGTATTATGGGAGCACTGCCGGGCGTTGCGGTGTGCGACGGGACGCAGGTAGGGAGGCGGGGAAGCCTTCAGTGCGGCCGGTTCGGGGTAGGGCGGTGCGCCGCAGCCGTCCCACCTGCCTCCCTCCCACCTGCCTCCCACCTGCCTCCCTCCCCGCCACCTGCCTCCCTCCCTCCCACCTGCCTCCCACCTGCCTCCCACCTGCCTCCCACCTCCCTCCCTCCCTCCACCTCCCTCCCTCCCTCCACCTTCCTCCCACCTCCCTCCGCCGTCGAGGTTGCGCCCGTCAGCGCAGCACAGGGGCTCCGTGCCCCCCGTGCTGCAGCACAATGTATCCCTAATACACCTCCCTATGTCCATGGGGTTAACAAAGCCAGGCGCCCCCCCCCCCAACCTCCTTAAATCTCCTCCCCCATGCCACCAACCCTTAAGACTCCTCCTCCTCCTCCTCCAAGGTGTCCCCCGTCACAATCGCCCGCACCGCCCGCCCACACCTACCATTAATACTGCCCTCCCTGGGGCCTCCCTCCCCTGCCATGCATCGTGGAACGTCTGTCCTAAACGGTTTTCCTTCGCACACGGGTTTTCCTCCCACCCCCCGCCATATGCGTTTCCATGTTTCCACGCTACCGCTGCCATTCAGTGCTCCGCATCCCGCACCGGAAGCGCCCCTTCCCCTGCCTCACCACCCGCACCCATTAACCCACCCGCCCAACATGCGTTCCTATGCTGCCCGCCAACGCGGCACCCACCTGTCATGTCCCGCTTCTTCTCGGGCGGAGGCGGCCGCTGCGGCGTCCCCAGGGTCACCATGGCGCGCACGCGGGGGTTCGGAGCCGTGCCCGCTGTGCCCGGCGGCAGCAGCGGCAGCTCCTGCTGGTAACGCGGGTCAGCCAGGTAGGCGCGACCCAGCCAGCCGCCAGCCGAGTGGCCCACCAGGATCACCTGTGCCGTCCGGGGGATGGCGGGTGGGGGGGGCGAGGACACTCGATTACACGACAATAGGAAACGGAGGGCAGAAACTAGCCGGTGGTGTGGGGGAGAGGAGGGATGGAGGCCGGGCTTGGTGCGTGTGTCTAGGCGGGGGGGATAGGGGCCGGGGAAGGTAAGATGTGGGTAAGATGCGAGGTGGGGTATTGCTGGGGGCCGCGTGGTGGAAGGACCGAGATATAAAGATACCGTCTGTGGGCGAAGCTTGACGTCAGAGCGTGGTGCAGAAGCAAGGAATATGTGCGGCGGAGGCGCAGGATTTATGGAGGCCGAAAGGTGATGGAACCTTTAATGGCCGTGGTGATGGAACACGTCAATGGCGCCCAGCCGTGCTCGGCGGCCCGCCAGTGCTGGCCACGGGGCACGACCTCGGCACGTGCCCGCGTCGGCGGCTTGGAAGCGACGAATGCTGTCCACCTAACAACGGCAACAAAGGAGATAGCAGTCGACGTTCTTCGACGAGCCGGCAGCGCGAGCAGGTAGCTTTTCGCCCGGACCTTCGTGGCCGCATGAACATCCCCATTCCCCCAGCCAATCAGATGTAGTCCGAGCCCCTCGTTCCCTACGCTGCTCCGCCCCTCCTAACAGGATTACAGTCCATTAGTGCCCTCGACTGAGTTTCTCCTTCCATCTCCCGCCCCGCCCTCCAGCACACACACCTCCTCCGCCCCCGTCTCCCGCCCGCCCTCCAGCGCACACACACACACACCTGCTTCGCCCCCGTCTCCCGCACCGCCTGCTCCACCGTGCTAGCCACTCGCTCCAGGTACCTGCGGGTGCGGCCAGCAGCGGCGGTTGGGGCCAGGCGGGGTGCAGGTAAGAGGAGGCGAGAGCGGACCACCGCCCGCAACCCGCTGCCCTTGCCCTTCGCTGTCTCCTCTACCACACGTTCCCATCCGCAGCCAACCGATCGCGACCAAAGGATGCCCACTCGCCCACAGCATCGGCACCGAACGAAACCGGGGACGTCTCCCAAGACCCTTGGACTCAGGGTCAGTGGTGAGGTGCCGCTGAAGGCATAATGACGTGTTCGCATTAAATGTTCGCATTAACTGACATCGGGAGTGCCCACGAAGTTGTCACAACCTCGCAACCTCGGCCCCGCCGTGCTCCGCCCCATCCCCCCGTGTTTCTCGTGTTCCTTCGCTGCCCCCTGCCCTCCCCCTGCCCTCCCCCTCCCTCTCCCTGCGCCCACAAAATCGGTGTCCGACGACCCTGCGCCAACTATTCTGTCCCGTCGTGGCGTAAACGGTTTTTATGCCACCTCCCTTTCCCCCCTCCTCCCTCCTCGCACCACGTGTACCCCGGCTCCGTGGTGAGGCTGCTCTGCCAGAAGCGCCTGGTGAACAGCGCCCGGGCCACCCGGAACCAGTCCTTGCGCTCCACGGGCACCACGAAGGGCTGCCAGCCGCGGATCTGGAGGGACAGGGCGGATCAAGGGGGGGGGGGGTCCGGGGCGGCCGGTGGTGGGCTGGGACGGTGGGAGGGTGTTGCGAGAGCGTTTCCGCGCCAGCGCACGCCCCTGCTCCTGCCCAGTACCGGCCGTACCGCGAGTCGTGTCGCTATGGCCGCTTCCTTGTTGCCGAAGGGCTCCGTATAATCAGTGGAGGCGTTGCCGAAGCCCGGCAGGATGACGACGGCAGGCGACCCGGGCGGTGCCGCCACCTGCGATGGGCTGGGCGGCCGTGACCAGCGGAGCTGGTTGTCGCGCCACTGGGGCTCTAGGGAGGGAGGGAGAGACGAGCGGGGTTGGCGCGTAAGCGTGATTGCTGAGGGTCGTCAGATGGGGCCGAGCGTGGGCATGCCGGATAGAGCGGGGGGAAACTGAACCAAGGTGGGGCCAGAGGGCTGCGGATGTCAGGCTTTGTGAAAGGGGGTCGCGGGAAGGAAAGGGCATGGACTTGGCAAGTTGACAAGGGGTGTGTGTGTGCGATGGGAAAGGGCGGTGGTGGTCACCGCGAAGTCAGTTAGGATGACGGTATGGGCGGTCGCAAAGTCGTTGCGAATTAATGCATAAGAACACCCGGCGCTGGCTGCCAGCCAGTAGAAAGGCTGTCCGCAGCGTTGTTTGCGTTCCAATCACGACCTCACCAGGCAAACTCGCCACATTATCATACACAGCACGAGCGATGACGCCATCGTTTCTCTCCTCGAGTATAAGCCTCGCCGTGGAAATACTTGTAGGGCATGCGCGGAGGGCTCGCGTATGTGTTGGTTGTTGTTTGCCACGGGCTGCGGACCCCACAAAGCGAGATTGCCCCAACATTTCACAGTTATTGGACTACAAACGCAGACGCCAAGTTGGGAAAGTGAGTAAAATGGCTGAACTCCGAAGTGCCTACAACCACACAGGCAAATAGCGCCTACAGTAGTTGCAAGGAGCGCCTTGCACAGAGTATAACCTCTTATTCCGATATTGGAGCACATAACCATTCGCGTTGTTAGGCCGTGCACTGAGTCATCATCCTTCGCTTCTGCAATTGGTGCATGACTTGCGTGGCATGAGCTGCATGGCGCGAAACACGCTACTGCATACGTTCGCCTCTTTGTAAGTCCGTTGGCTCCACTAATTAAATTCATACTGTTAGCCAATCAGCGTTAGAGCCCCTAACGTCTGCTCTGAAATGGCCCATGAGCTTTGCAGTTTGTAGCTATCCGCAGCCAAGCCACCATGCTTACGACGACTGCGACTTTAAAAGCTGTAGCAGCGGGTGGTGGGAACAAGCGTTTTCAAAAGTATGTTTCGTGCGCAGCGGAGGCTCATCGACGGGCCGAGGACGACGCTGGGCGCCGTGAGCCGATTCGTAACCCTGGCAACCTGGAGTTGTTCTACTTTCTGAGGTCAGATATGGATATCGGCGTTTAACTTGTGACTTGTGGCGAGCGAGCGGACGCGACAGACGCTGTCGGCACATCGCTTTGGACTACCGGTACTAAGGCATCGACTAATCATTGGGCATCACCTGGCGTACTGTCTGTCGTCCCCATACCTGGCCAGCAGGGCAGTGAAACGGCTGGAGGATAGCAATGAAGCGGGGCGTTCAGGCTGGGCGTACGGGCTCAACAAGGCCGCTCAGAACGTAGGCCAGCATCCTACCCGCATCCGCACGCCGCAGCAGCTTAAAGCGGTCAGCGGTATCGGCGACTTCACTACAAAGGTGCGCATCCGCCGGGCGATGGCGTTGAGTGCTAGGTGCGGTCATGGTTATCGGTAGGGTACTTATGTGGGATGGGCATGATCAAGTGCTTGATGATTTCCGGGGCCGCAGCAATGGAACCAAATGGCGTATTCACGAACTGGGTTGGGGCGCAGAAAGGGTAAGCTTCGCATGCCGATGGCCCCTGCTGATGCCTTCCGCAAAAGCCGTTCCGCTGCTTGTCAAACCGGCAGCTGGTGGAGGGCGTGCTATGGAGCGAGTATCCGCCGGCCGACGCGGATTCGGAGGAGGAGCAGCTGGAGGACGAAGTACGGCAGGCGGCGCAGATGCTGCCAGTGGCGGGCGCTGCCGGCCGCGGTGGCGGCCGCGGCGGCGGGCGCAAGGCCGCCGCATCGGCGGCGATGGGTACTGGAGCCATGGATCCGCATGACATACCTTTTGGTGCCACCCTCATGGTGGAGGCGGGAGATGCGGGCGGCAGGGCGCCGGAGGTAGCGGAGGTAGTCGCAGCAGCCCGCGGCCGAGGGCGGGGCAGAGGCCGAGGGCGGGGCGCCAGCGCAGGCGGCGGCAAGGGACGGGGCCGCCGCAAGCGCGGGGAGCCCGAGGTTGAGTCCGATGGCGGCAGCGACGGCGGCGGCGGCGGTTTGCTGCTGAGACTGGGAGGACTGGATGCGCTCGCGGCCCTCAGCACCGGCCTGGGCCTGGGTGCTGGCGGTGCGGCCGGCGCCGGAGCAGAAGCAGCAACGACGGGGGTGTACGCGGGCGGTGCCTTCGCTGGAGGACGAGGAGCAGCGGCTGCTGGGCTGGGACTGGGCACCCAGCTGCTCGCAGCACCGCCGGCAGCGGCCCCGACAGCGGCCCCGGGCCCGGCGCGCAAGCGCGCCCGGCGTCAGAGCGACGAGGGTGAGGCCCCTGCGCGCACCTACGTGGCCAACCCCGGCACCGCCAACTACGCCTTCCTCGTGGTGATGTACCTGGTGGGTCGAGCGGTGTGGCGGCGGGGTGGGGGGGGCGCAGCAGCGGGGCCGGGGGGAGGCAGCGGGGGCGGCAAATGTCGCTCCTCATCCTCCTGGCGGCCCACCGGTCGCTTGTTGCAATGGCGCCTGCCGACACGGCCCAGTGGGTGGGTGTCGCTGTCCGCATCCCCTGCGGCAGCCGCCCCTGTAGCACCACCCCTCGCCAGTGCACATGGGAGCAGGAGGGAGGGGCCCCCAAGCCTGCCGCCCAGCCCCCAGCGCGGTGGCCGCAGAGCCCACACGGTGCTTCGCCGCACATCGCACGATGGCCAGCAAGGGTCATTACGGTCGTGTCGTACGATTCCCACCCGCCCCCGGCCCTGTTTTTACTGTTCCGTGCCGACCCATGGGTTTCCTCTCGGATCCCCGGCCCCGACCTGCTGGCGCACGGGCGGCCGCCTGGGATTGCGTGCCGTACCGTACGGGTGCAAGCCTCTTGCCCCCCCCTCCTGAACTTGGCGGCCTGCGCCTCCTCCCCCGCCGCCGCCTTCTCCTCCTTCAACCACCCAGGCCTGGAAGCGTGAGAAGCGGCGGCAGTGGGACAAGGAGGACCTCATGGCCGCCGCGCAGGCGAGCGGGCTGGCGGAGAAGAACTTGCACGGGGTCAAGGACCTGTCCGCTCCAGGGAAGGCGTCCAACTTCTATGACGGCTGGTCGTGCTTCAGGGTGAGCAGGTGGCCGTCAGGCGTGGTGGGGCGAGGCCGAGCCGGGAGGCCTGCATGGACAGCGCCACGTGGGCAGCGCCACGTGGGCAGCGCCACGTGGGCAGCGCCGCGTGGGTAGCGCCACGTGTGTAGCGCCGCGTGGATGGTGCCAGGTGCCACGTGGGTAGCGCCTCGCGTGGACAGCGCCATGTCGTGAACTCACGTGTGGACGCTGGGGGGGGCGAGAGGGGGCGGGGACAGGGAACCGCAAGCGGCCTGCAAAGGCGGGTTGCGTGACGGTTGTTTCTGGTTGCCGTTATGGGGTGTCGCGTCAGCAATAGAAATAATAAGGACGAGTGACGGTCAGGTGGAGCATGCGGCCCTACCCAGATCGGTATGTATTGTATAGGAGGTGGCGGTCGATTAGTGTGTGGGGATGGTGGGGGGTGAGATTTCGGTGTCGCTTGGCAGGGGTGCGATGGTGGAGAGGCCTGGTGAGGCGCTTGGAGGCTCAGTCCCTGTGGTGGGTGTTGGGAGGGGAGAGGGTCGCCGGGTTTTTCGTCGTACGCGAAATATCCGCTCACCACCGACACCCTTCCCCCTCCACACCTAACACGCACTCGGCAGTGCGCCACTACACGGAACAGCTGCACCGCCTGCCCAGCCGCTCCTACCCCCGCACCTGTACCATTGGGGCCCCCCTCTCTGAACCTCAATTGGGCCTCCCGGCACCCTTCCGTGCGCTCGCCCGATTCACACCCCGCCACTGGCTGCCTGCCCTGCCCTGCCCTGCCCTGCCCTGCCCTGCCCTGCCCTGCCCTGCCCTGCCCTGCCCTGCCCTGCCCTGCCCTGCCCTGCCCTGCCCTGCCCTGCCCTACCCTACCCTACCCTACCCTACCCTACCCTGCCCTGCCCTGCCCTCTCAGGGGCTCATCACCCGCGACCCCCCCATGGCCAGCGAGCGCACCAAGGCCAAAGGCGCCCGCGGCAAGGAGTACACGCTGACCAACCTGGGCTGGGCGCTGGCGGCTCGGCTGTACAAGTCCGCGGTCAGGTGGGGCGAGGCTGAAGCCGGGGAACCAATGTAGCAGTAGTAGCTGGGGAAACGGGGGGGGGCGGGGCCGGGACCGCGGCGGCCGCGGTGAGGGCGCGGTGGGCCGCTGCAGGCGACCTCACGTCAACTCGCTCCTTTCCTCGACCTCACGTCAACTCGCTCCTGGCCGTGCGTCCGTCCGCCCGCTGCGGGGTTGCAAGGAACACCCGTGTACGAAGGAAAAGCCGTTTGGGCTGGGGTTGGCGAGGAAAGTCAGGATGGTGGCCCGGGTGTCATGGTTATGCCGGCCGCACCAACGAACTGCGTTATGGCCGCGGCCTTGGAGACAGCTCCGCAGCCCACCGAGCCGTGGGTTACAGAGTTGTCTGTTGTGGCAGCACGGGTGAGGACGGCTGTTGCGGCGAGGCCCACTCAGTCTGCGGTCTGCTGCTGATGCTGATGCTGCCACTGATGCTGCCGCTGCTGCGCCACAGGTACCAGGAGGTGGCCCCCCTGCCGGGTGTCACCGAGGAGCAGGTGGACGATGAAATCCGGCGCTACTGCGAGGTGGAGGAGGTGGAGCCGCTGCTGATGCCGTACCCCAACGGCACGCCGGCGTGCGCGACGAGAGGTGCGGCAGCGGCGGGGGTGGGGGCGTGTATGTGGTACTTTCTCCCCCCTTACCGCCCGGGGTATAGGGCGGGGGGTTGCAAGGAAAACCGTTGTACGAAGGAAAAGCGTTTAGAACAGACGTTTCGAGATGCATGCTGGAGAGCACGGGGTGGGGGGGCGGTAACGTGCCCAGGGAAGTCCAGCTTCGAGGGACGTTGTGGCGGTGGCGGATGATGATAAGGCCCCACAAGGCGGCCGCGGGCTGGGGCAAAGGCGCAGCGGGGGCAGGGCGGCGTGCAGGGGTGCGGTGCGGCAGGGGTCGGGTAGGGGATTTGATCTGGGTCAGGGGGTCGGGTAGGGGATTTGATCGGGGTCAGGGGTTCGGGTAGGGGATTTGATCAGGATCAGGGGGTCGGGTAGGGGATTTGATCGGGGTCAGGGGGTCGGGTAGGGGATTTGATCAGGGTCAGGGGTTGGGTAGGGGATTTGATCAGGGTCAGGGGTCGGGTCGGGGATTTGATCGGGGTCAGGGGGTCGGGTAGGGGATTTGATCAGGGTCAGGGGTCGGGTAGGGGATTTGATCAGGGCCAGAGGGTCGGGTAGGGGATTTGATCTCCAGGATCTGGGTCAGGGGCACTCGGCCTCCATGTGCCGCCGCCAGAGTCCCGACTGCTTGCAACGGTACCGGCATGCCCTGCCTCCTCCCCTTTTCGCAAACCCCGGACACTCCCTCTCAGCCACTCCTACAGCGGCAGCTAGCACAGTGCGCATACGGGCGCTCTCACCCCCACCCCCACCCTGACCCCCCATTGCGGCCCCCAGGACGAGCCTACAGGGGCTTCGAGCCGCCGCCTAGGCAGGAGCGGGGGGGCGCGGCTGCGGCCCTGGGGTCGGCCGCCGGAGCTGGCCCTGCTGCTGGCCCTGCGGCTGCTGCGACGGCTGTTGCTGCGGCTGCTGCTGCTGCTGGCCCTGCCCGCGGCCCCTCACATCGAAGGCGAACCAGCGGTGCGAGCGCCCTCAGCAGCGACGAAGTGGACTTGGGGAGCGGCCAAGGCGTCTGGAGCGGCCAGGGCCTTATTGGAAGCCAGGGCCTGCAGGGCCTTATTGGAAGCCAGGGCCTGCAGGGCCTTATTGGAAGCCAGGGCCTGCAGGGCAGCCAGGGCGCCCTAGGCGACCCGCTGGGGAGGGCGTGTTCGGGCACTGCTGCACCACTGGCGGGTTTCGCCCGCCCCGGAGCCAACATGGGGGACATCTTCAACAGCGCCGGGCTGGCGTACGACAGCGGTGTACGCACCGCCGCTGGCGCGGCTCGGGGGGGCCTCGCTGCCGCGATGGCCGCCGATGGCGGAGCCTCCGGGCGGCTGCCGCCGTCACGGCCGGCGGCGCCGGCCGCCGCTGCCGCGCCGGCGGCGCGGTCAGCCGCTGCGGCGGTCGCGGCAGGGGGTGGTGATGGCGGTGGGGCCCAGGACCTGAGAGGAGCGAGGGACAGGGGGGTGGTTGTTGTGGAGTTGTTGGACAGCAGCGACGAGGACGGCGACCCGGGGCAGGCAGGAGGACCCGGCAGCGCCCCCAGCAGCGGACCCGGATTGGACACGTCGTTTGCGTTCCTGCTGCGGGACCCGGATGCCGCCGCCCCGAACTGCTCCCAGCGGCTGCAGCCCCAGCCCCAGCTACCGCAGCTGCGACAGCAGCCGGAGCGGTTCACGGCGACTGCCGTGTTGGGCCAGGATCAGGCCCGGGGGACAGTGGCCGCGGGAGCTGTAGCAGCAGCTACAGCTGTACCAGCAGTAGCAGCAGCAGCTGCTCCCAAGCGGGCGCGGGTGGTGCTCAGCGACGCGGATGTGGACCACATGGTGGCAATGGGCTTCGACCGGCGGCTCGCGCGCAAGGTGGGTGCGCCCGAGGTGTGTGTGTTATAAGAGACTCCGCGAATCCGCAGCCGACAAACCGAGGACGGTGGAGGTGGTGGCGGGGCCGGGGGGGGGGCCGAGGAGCCCCGCGGACCGACGTGGGGGATTTCGAGGAAGACCCGTGGATGCGGAAACGAAACCGTTTAGAAAAGACGTTTCGAGATGTATGCTGGAGAACTGGGTGAGGATACGAAAGACGGAGGTCGTATGTCGACCTTCGGCGGCTAAGCTAAATCGGCGGCGGCTGGACGAAAGGAAGCGAGGCCCCCGCGCGACGCAAGGAAACGTTAAGCGAAACCGGTTGGTTTTGGGCGCTAGCTGGAGAAATGGGGGAGGCGGCGAGCGATGGGAGAGCGGACAGCGCGGCAAGGTCCCGACCCGCCCGAATACGGACCATAATGTTGCGGACGACGTGAGGAAGCCGGAAAATACCAGATGGGGTGGGGCCGAGGAGCCCCGCGGACCGACGTGGGAGTGAGAAGCGACCGCCAGCCATCTAAGGGGCGTAGGTGCGCGGGACGAGGCGGGGCGGGGGGGCCGGGGAGGGCTCGAGGAAGACCCGGGGAGGGCGGGGTAATGACACGGTTGCACACGACATGGGCAGTGTAACATGGGCCGGCGGGGGGGCCGGCAAGGACGCCAGGCGTTGAGGGTGAGGGGGGCGTCGCTACGGCGCTGACTTGGTTGCAGGCCGTGCTTAGCAGTCATCGCTTGGGCGCCTGGTCTGTCGGGGTCCCACTACGGTACCACACAAGTGGATGCAATTCTCCGCGCCGATGAGGGCTGATGAGGGCCGATGAGGGGCGATGAAGGATCCTATCTTGCCTGATTCGGAATGGTGGCTTGCTGGGCGGCAGAGGCCGTGTGTACGTGTGTACGGCAGCCATGCCTCGCACGTCTGTCCCCCCTCTCACGGCTCCTGTCCTCCATCTCCTATGTTGCGTAATCGGGTTTTATCTTCCCTCCTTCGCTGTTCGGGCTGTCCACTGCTGCACCCCACCGCTGCACCCCACCGCTGCACCCCACCGCTGCACCCCACCGCTGCACCCCACCGCTGCACCCCACCGCTGCACCCCACCGCTGCACCCCACCGCTGCACCCCACCGCTGTAGACACGCCGCATCCGAAGCAACCCCCCCTCCAAACCCAAACCACTGTCCCCCTCCCCCGGACCCCCTATGCACCAGCTACGCTTCCCATGTCGAGTAACCGGTTCTTTTCTGTAATCCCCCGGCCCCGTCACCCTTCCTCTTCCCCCAGGCCCTACGCCGCGAAAGGGGCGACTTCTCCTCCGCTATGGACCGCCTGGACGACGGCGCGGTGAGCCCCGCCGCGTCCACCAGCTCCATCGAGGACGAGGCGGCAGGGCCCGAGCTGCAGTCACAACCGCAGCTACAGCCGCAGCTACAACCGCAGCTACCGCCTCGGCACTCTCAGGGGGGCCGCGAGGTGCTCAGGGCAGTCACGGCAGCCGCGAACGGCGCTGCGGCTGGCGCGGGCTGCCGGGGGGAGAAGCCGGGCGCCAAGGCGGGTGCCCAGGCGGCTGCTGTCCCCCTAGGGCTGCCGCCGATGGCCTGTCCCTTGGCTGCCGCTGCCGCAGTCGCTGGGGGCGCAGGGGTCGCTCCGCGTGCGCACCCTCGGGGAGCCAAGGACTCAAAGGCAGTTGGTTCCGGAGCCGAAGGTGCCGCGGCTGCTGACGCTGGCGCAACGGCATTGACATTGGCGCGAGCGGGGTCCGGCCCTGGCGGTGGTCCTGGCGGTGGGTGTGGCTCCCATCCTGCGGGCGGTCCCTTCGTCCGTGCCTCGCAGGACCTAGCCTTCGGGGGTCCCGGTCCCGGCAGCCAGCAGCTGCACGGCTCCCAGCTACCCTCAGAAGCGCCATCGCAGCAGCTGAACGGCACGGGATCTCAACAGCTGTACGGCACGGGATCTCAACAGCTGTACGGCACGGGGTCCCAGCAGCTGACCGCGATGGGCAGCTTGCAGGGCGCCGGCAGCGGCAGCCAGTTCTTGGAGGGGGAGGCCTCAGACGCAGGCGACGAAAAGACGTGAGTGGGGGCTCCGCGTGTGGCGGTTGCCGACGGTTGTTGTGGTCTGTACCGTGCAGCTGCGGGTACGCAACAATCCACGTACGCGGCAAGTGAGGGTTGTAACCGGGATGATGACATTGCTGGTTCCACCTCCCTCCCAGCCGCTGCCTCCCCCGTGACCGCTCCCCCGTGATTTCCCCAGTCGCGTTATCGGGTCTATTATTGTAACCCCCCCTTACGGGCCCTCTCCCCACCTCCTTACGGTGTTTCTCGCGTCCACGGGTCTTCCTCGAAACCCTCCCAACGGGTTTCCTCTTTCCCCCCGCCACCCCACCCCACCCCGGCGCGCGTCCAGGTGTCCGAAGACTATACACCAGCTACACTTCCCATGTCGAGTTACCGGTCCTTTTCTGTAACCTTCCTCGGCCTCCTATGTCGTGTAACCGGGTCTCCCCTCCCCCTCCCGGGCACCACCTCCCTCCAGGCTATGCACCTATGAATGGCTGCTGCCGAGGGTGTCCGAGGTAACCGCCAACCACCGCGCGCTGCCGGTCAGGCTGCCGCCGTTGGGGGCAGGGCAAAGATTTGAGGATGTGTACGACGTAAGTACGGCAACAGCCATTCATTACCTGCGTTGCTAAGAACCGGGGGCGTTGCTGCCTATGGGGTGGCGGTGTGCAGGATCGCCGAATACGCCGCTGTTGGCACGCCGCTGCTACGCCGCTATCCACCTTCCCCCCGCCCCTCGTGTAACCGGGTCTTTACCTCCCCCCTCTCCTGCCGAAGGCTATGCACCAGCTACCCCATGTCGAGCTACCAGCTACCGGCTCTTTTCTGTAACATCCCCCTCCTGGCCCCCCCCTCCTGTCTCTTACAACCCCCCGTCCTGCCCCTTCCTGCAGGTGGTGCTGCTGGTGGACAACCGGGAGCCGCCCGCGCTGGTGGAGGCGGTGCGGCGGCACGCCAAGGCGCAGGGCGTGCGGCTGGTGGCGGGCGTGTCGCTGAGCGTGGGGGACTTCGTGTGGGTGGCAGCCAGGAGGGGGGCGCCGCTGAGCCAGAGCGCGAAGGACCAGTGGTGGGTGTGAGGGGGGACCCGTGGGTCGGCACTGAAGCGTAACACCGATTAGGGAATGTCTGGCGCACACACGTTTGGAAGGACCAGTGGTGGGTGGGTGGATGGATGGCAGCGGTGAGGGCAGGGCAGGGCCGTCGGAGGAAGGCCATGCCGCGCCCGTTTCCGGTGTAACGTGAGCCCTCTTACCTACCAACCAGGCCTCTTCCGTTACCCGTCTCGTCAAATGCCCCCCGCGCTCATTCCGCAACCTGATCCGCCGCTATTGCGTGCGCCCATCCTTGCCGCGCGGCCGGCCACCTCTCCCCGCCAGCCTGCCGCCCAGCTGCCGCCCAGCTGCCGCCCCCTCTGCTCCCGCCTCGCATACCGGCCGCGATGCCCCCACTCTCGCTACCTGCTTGCTTCCCCCCCCCACACACACACCATCTCCCCCGACAACCCAGCCATTGCACCCCTGACTTGAACCCCCCGCCTGCCGCGCCCCTCCCTGCTTGTCCCCCCCCCCCGGCCGGTTCTTTACTTGTAACCCCCCGGCCGCAGGTTTCTGCTGGACGCGGTTCTGGAGCGCAAGCGGGTCGAGGACCTGCTGGGCTCCGTGCGCGACGGCCGCTACGCGCAGCAGAAGTACCGCCTCAAGCGCTGCGGGCTGCGGCGGCTGTACTACCTGCTGGAGGAGCCCATCGGGCAGCCGCACATCCAGGGTGGGGGGGGGGGCGAGAAAAGGCCCGGTAAATCGACTTGGGAAGTGTAGTGGGTGCATAGCCTTCGGACATCTGGACACGCGCGCAGGGGGAGGGGGGGCGAGAAGACCCGGTGACACGACATAGGAAACGGGGGGGAGGGGAGGGCGTGAGGGGAAGGGGAGGGGAGTGGTTTACGGTTTGTCGCAGAGGGCGTGAGGGGAAGGGGAGGGGAGTGGTTTACGGTTTGTCGCACCCTTCGTTGCTGGCGCAACTGCGTTGCTGCATGCATGCATCCTCATCGTCTTATGTCGCCAGCCCCCCGGTGTTGCCCAGGCCGCCCTGGCTCCCTAGCTCTCCGCTGGCCCCTCCGCACCACACTGACCCGCGGCTTGAAGCACCCCCAAACGGCACAGCGCGGGTCGCTCGTTTACTCCTCCACGTCCCGCACCTGCTCCCTGATGGCCGCTCGCGCCCAGCCCCGCATCCCGCCGGCCCCCCGCCGCCGCCCGGCCCGTCTCGCCACGTCTCCATCTTCGCCATCGGCTCCCAAGCCCGGACCCCTGCCCCTGTTTCCTAGCCCGCGCCGACCCACGGGTCTTCCTCTCATACCCCCATCCGCACGTAGGCCTCGAGGAGAAGACACTGCGCACCGCCGTCCAGTCGGCCCTGCTGGAGGGCTTCACGGTGCTGCGGACCGCCGACTGCGACGACACCGCAAGGCAGCTGGGCATGCTGACCCGGGCTATAGAGCGGCAGTATCGGGGCAGGGTGGCGCCCGCTGGTGCTGCTCGTAGCGACGGCGGGGGTGGCGGGGACGACGCAGGGTCGGCTGGGGACGACCCGCTGCCGTCCTACCCGACGTGGGACGCGGGGCTGAAGAACCTGAAGCAGAGCATGAAGGTGCAGGCGATGTTCGGGCTGATGCTCTGCGCAGTGCAAGGTGAGGTGGCGTCCGGCGGGCGGTTGGGGTTGGTACGACATGGTAAACCGAGGAGAAAGAATCACCGTGAAATGAGTATAGGGAAGTGCATTCTGGAGCGCTCGGGCGGAGGGCCCGCCTTGAATAACCTAAGCGCGCCGCCGGTGCGGCTCGGAAGCGAGCTGGAATACTCCGTAACGTTGGCGGGGGATTGGAAGGCGCGGTCGTGGTCGTCTATCAAACGCAGCGAGAAGCCGGGGGGCTGGTGCCGCGCCGCCTTAGGGAACACTGACCGCGAGGAGCGAGAGGGACGGGGGCGTGCGGCTGTTATGGGTCGGGACGACTCCAGGGAAGATGCCGTCCCGCAGGTGTGCGGTATGAGCTGGCGCGCTGCTGGGTGCGCCCCTGAAGTAGACATCGGGACCCGGAAGGGGGCACCAGGGCCCACCAGGGGACACGTGGGGGTGCAAGGGAGCACGTGGGGTTGCAAGGGAGCACGTGGGGTTGCAAGGGGACACAAGCGGGACACGAGCCCTGGAGCGCACACGCCACAAAAGTACGGAACCCTCGCCTAAGATTGGGGCACGGGGCGCCCGCTGGAGGCGCGGATGCGTTTCTCGGCACCTCTCTGGGCGGGTGTGGTCCTGATTGCGCAGCCGCGAAGCAGCTGGGGCTACTGGGTGCTGAGGCGTCTGGGGGAATGATGCATACCTTGATTTGGCCCTTGGCTTGGCAGCCACCACCAGATGGCCTGCCAGCACGAAGGCACGTGCGCGGCTTGCATGTGATCGGCCTCACGGCCCCAACAGCAGCGACGTCAGGTATAACCAGCGACCCCCGCTGCCTTCGGACGCCCCCTGGCTCCCGTTCCTTTTGATGCAGGAATGGGCGAGGAGAGGGCGAGCCGCGTGCTGGCACGGTACCCCACACCCGCCCTCCTGTGGGAGAGCTACAAGGCGGCCATGAGGAGCGCCGCCGCCGCGGGAGCGGACCCCTCCGCGGCGGCTGAGCAGCTGCTTGCTGGCGAGATCGGCGGCCAGGGCAGCACGCGGGTGTACCGGATGCTGTTCAGCAAGGGCATGGCGCCGGAGCAGGTGGTGGCGGGTGGGGCAGCCCAGCAGCAGCAATAGCAGTAGCCAGCTGGCGGTGGCAGCAGCACGGGGACCACTGGCAGCTGACACGGGACTTGCTTCCGGAGGTCAGGAAGGGCATGCGGGTGGAGGGGAGGCGTTCACGGGTAGGTTAGGATTTAGCACCGGGGCGCCGGCAGTGTCGACTGACTGTTACATCGAACGTTACGAGGGCGACTGACTGACTCTTACATTAAGCGTGACGAGGCATGCATGATAGCTGCTTTGGGCGAGTTACTAGGTGCATTGGTGTTGCCAAGTCAACGGTGGGTTTTTTACTGGTGGACGGAGGCTGGGCGACGAGGAAGCTTTCACGGAACATGCGAGCCTTTAGGGTATTGTGTGGGCGTCTGTGCTGTGACGGAGCCAGCTGGAGCAGGGCCAGGGTGCAACTGCTGGCACCTACCGGTCGCATACCGTATCCCCACCGAAGGCTGTGCGCGGGAGTCCACAACGGCAAGCTTGAAAAGGGCGAAATAGATGTACGGAAAGCGGGGGTCCATGCATACGGCATCTTGGGGTAATAGGAAGGCATGAAGGCACTGCGCCGTGTATGCATATCTCGGGGATAAGGGAGGGGCTTTGGCGCTGCCCACTGTGGATTATCCTCTTGTCAAACCCAATGGCGGTTTCCGTTTTGCGTCGCACTTCACCGGTATACATTTTACCTGCTCGCATCGTTGGTGGATTTTCAACGTCATTGAGTGCACCTGAAACTGTTCGCCACCAGCGACGACTGCAAAGCGCGACTCGCTTTTAAATAAGCCACTACCCAGTATGTACTGCAATCAACATAGCTTCCAGTCTGATGTCATCGTGTAAAGGTTCAAAGTGGTTGTGACACAACCGTTGTGTATGTTGCCTTGCCTGAGGCAAGTTGCCTCGGCTGAAATTTAGGCGACGTAGGGCATGCAGGACTCCTGCATATGCCCCTCCAGGCGCCGCGGACACTGCTAGGGTTATCGCTGTCGCTTGGGCCCTGACGGCCTGCTGGCTTCGACCCCGGTACCGTCAGATGCAAGTATTTCTTGGAGGTTGTTCTCCGCAACACCAGCACGGATCAGCCGCCTTCCTCGAGGCCCGCCAGTCGTCCTCCGCCCCAACCCCCAAATGCCATGCAGCCTGATCATCCTGGATGGATGCGCCTGCTTGGCAGCGCTCACCTGCTGCATGTCCCGCCCTGCCCGGTCGGGGCGACAAAGGTTCGTGAACGCGCCCCTCAGCAGCGCTTCCTGGGGTCGCGGGATCGTATGCTCCCATGCGCTGTCATGACCCCGTAGGCCCGCTAGTCCAGGGTACTCGTTAAAATGTGAACGTTAGAAGCACCCCCACCGATGGGAAATATTTTCATAACTGTAACCCTTACCTAGTCCCCATTGGGCGTGCACACGGACCGTTCCATCTGAATCCAACGCCCAGCAGCAATTCACGGGTACGGCAATGTACCAAGCTGGGTCTCTGCATCACTGGCTTAGCACATTGTCAAGGAGGCGTATTTTCGTTGTTCCTGCTTCTATTAAGCGCGCATTAGTTGTGAGCGCTCGGTGAAAAAGACTAGTGAAGTGCCATGGCGACCTTGGAGGAGCGCCAGGCCTTTCACGAGAAAGTTAATGAAGTCTTTAAGAACTTGACGGGCGAGCCCGGAAAGCGGTGGGCCAGGCCGGAAGAGCCCATTCTCCACAACCTGAATGACGAGAAGGAGGAGCCGCACATTTTCTTCCACAACACCAACTATCGGACATCCCGGAAGTACGTTAACGTGGAGAAGGTCAAGGTAAGAGAGCCCCTTACGGAAGGGCCGCCCCAAAGTCGTGATTGGAGCTTGCAGCCAGGTCGTTGAATGAATGCCTCCTCTGCCTGCATGCAGATCCTGAGGGAGCAGGCGCTTGAGTGCGTGCGGGCGGCCGGCACAGCACGTTACCACAAGTGTACTGAGGTGCGAGATGTTTACGTCTCGGGCGTGCACTGGGGATGTGTTTGAAGTTCGGCATGCTTATGAATGACCTTCCTCTTGATGCAGATTATGAAGCGCCTGCAGGCCACCGTTCGGGTAAGTTGGGGTACCTTGCAGCCGGGGAACTGACAAGTGCCCGTGAGCATAGAAGTTGACCCGCGATGCCCTATGTCGCTGCACAGGTGTCCTCGAACGTGGACCGTGGCCCGCTGGCCCGCAAGCGTGACGTTGGGTTCATCTACCACAACAACCGGCTTCGTGAGCTGCAGCAGCAGGCTGCTGAGCTGGAGATCGAAAACCCGTACCCAGCTCCGGCCAAGCAGGCCACTGGCGGGTACTGAGCTAGGAGGGTGATCGTAGTGGAGAGTACATGATCCCTTTAGTTGGATCGCTGTGCGATAGTGTCTCATCCGCTGCAATTGGCTTACGAAACTCTGAATTAATGACATCCGTACATGCAAAGGCGGGGCGATGCCTGCTCGACTCCGCAGGTGCGCTTGGTTTGGTACGCACGGGCGGGCCTGCCCGTGTAATGGTTGTGGATGGTCGCGACACGATGACTAATCTTAGTCGGTTGGTCGCTACTTGTATTACCCTTTGGTCGGGTGTTTGATGACCGTGGAGTATGAGGTATTCTGGCCAACATGGGCCGCAGTGCACTTTATAGCTCTAGCCAGGGAGCATTAAACACCAATATCCTTGTAAGTTTAACCCATATTGACACTACTGTCATAACGCAGCGCCCCATGCTATTGATGTACGACAACCTGCTCGTTCCTATCACCACCCCTGCCACACGATACGAGGATACAACCCATTCAGCCATCCAGCGCCAGACGTTATATATTCTGAACGGCCGTTTCACCCCTCACACGAACCAGCCAAGGCCCAGCATCTTGCCACCAAGAGACACGATAGAACCCACAGGCGGTGGCTGCACCACTGCGTCCAGCGCCAGGTCCAGGTCCTCCATGTGCTGTCGCCCGATGGCGCCGTTGTAGCGCACCTGTCGCAGCATCAGGATCGCAGGTGGGCGTTAGCATCGCCGGTGCACCAAACAGCACCACCGATCAGGCATCCAGGGACGTCCTTGAAGCGTTCTGCCCTTGATGTGTCACGAGAGAAGCATCAAAAGGGCTAGAGAGGCGCAATCAGCTGAGCTGCCGCGCTAAGTGCAGCATTTGCGCCGTCTGCTTGCCGCGTCCATAACGTTTTCGTATCCGCCGGTTTGCAGCTCCCATCGAACCCATCGCGCGCAACGACTTATGAAAGGTCTATAGTCGCAGGCTCAACCCACCTTGTGGTACTGGAGGAAGAAGAGTATGGCGTGGAACACCGCCACGTACTGGTAGTTGGCCAGCACCATCAGGCGGCCGGCGGCCAGGTAGCAGAAGAGCGGACTGGTGCTCTGCAGCTGCAGCGCCAGCAGCGCGTCCATATCCCGGCCGTGGCGTTCGGGGCGGTACGTGAGGATGGCACTGCAGGCGCCAGCGCTGCGGGTGCCGGCTGTCATGGTCCCCAGGTACAGCGGCTGCGTCCCGCTGCAGTGGGCACAAGAGGGGTGAGTCAGAACCGGCGCGTCGGAGCAATAGGACGCGCCGGCGCTCTTGGGCCCTCCAAAACATTCCGCTCGGTCGGCGAAAGCGCCAGCCACAACAATGATGTGATCAATCGCATCAGCTACGCCTGAAACAAGCCAAGGCCTCGTGTGAGCCCAGCGGTCACGGTAAATCCCGGAACGCCGTGCTTAAATCGCGCGCGGAGTATGGCATTACCGCGACACAACAACCTTTTTACTCGGGTAATTATTACGGGCGTTTCGACCAATTGCAAAACCCCAGACTCACCCCTCAGCCTGCGTGTTCGGCGGCGCCGTGAACTGCCAGCCCGGCGCATCCAGGTACGCAGTGAACAGGTACAGCACCAGCGCGCTGTCGTTCGGGAGCTGGTCGGCCGACCACGGCCTGCCGCCGTACGCCGAACCGCCGTTCCAGCAAAAGTCTTTCAGGCACGACGAGTCCGCGAGCTGCTGCACGCGCGCCCACAAATAAGCCGTGTTGGACGGCGGCAGGATGTCCGCGGGGCGCTTGCCTCGCATCACCGCCAGGAGGTCGGCGTAGCGATTCACAGCCTGCGGCCACGCGAGGGTAGACATGCCAGGTTGCAAATACAACACAACACGTCTGCGGGAGCCGAACATGCCCACCTCTAACAGTTGCGCTGTGCACAACACCGCACGTCATCCTCCGGGTCGCTAGATAGGAGGTGGCGTGGACGCAAAAAACAAGGACAGACTGCAGCGGCCGGTTATGGCACGGCGCGGGGGGGGATTGTCGAGCTCATAAGTCGCAAGCGTGCAGCACGGAGCTGCTAAGTGCCAGGATACCACCAGCGGCACCGGGAGGCACAGATTGTGGGCAGACAGATCGTCACACCGGCCGTACCGCCAGCAACTCCTTGGCCTTGGGCGTTATTGCGGCGGCCGGCTGGGCAGCAACATGCTGCGTCAGTGAGGCCTGTAGCGATCGGAGTACGCCGTCGACGTCGCCGGCGCCGGCAACGCGCACATCCGCCAAGATGTCCGGCAGAGGCGGCAGGCGGGGCGACTGGTTGAACTGCTGAAGCAGCTGCAAGAGCAAGCGCCAAGGTTGGATGGAGTCAAGGAAGGGACGGGACAGAACCCCAAACACAATCTGCAGACAGGAAACTGAACCTGACACCATGGCGACAGACCGGGAACCGCGCTACCTACGCAATTAACACCCGCCGCGTGGCGCCCAGCCCACTAATGAGGGCCGCATGCATGCTTCCGACTGCCGTTCCCAAACAGCGACTGCAAATCCGATGCTACGCCTTCCGCACCACATGCATTTCCCTCACCGTGTTGATCGGCTCATGCGCAGTGACCACTGCCGCAACCAACGGCTGCAGCACTCGGCCCGCCAGCCATTCACGCAAGCGCTCCGTCCAGAGCTGCAGCCAGTCCTGACGCGCGCGAAGGACACTAACGACGAAGTCCTCCACCTCCTCCGGCGCGCTGGGGTCCAGGTTTGGCGTGTCAGCAGCAGCCACAGCTGCGGCTTTCTTTGGCATCTGTGGTAAAAACCGTGGGATCGATCGGTATTCGTCAAGACGAAGTCGCAGTACGTCGAGTACACATTCAGCAAAACGCAGCAGACGCGCACGCGAATCGGATTTGACATGCCAGTCAGGCAGGCAGGCACACACCACCTTCCACGAATACAGCCCCTGTCGTGCAACAACGTGGATAACCACGAATTGGTCAGCTTACCCAGGTCATACGATAATAAGGAGCGCTTGCCCCCACCGGTAGGGCCCCAGAGGAATTCTGGTCTGCGATATTGGGAGTGATCAACCGAAAGATGTCAGCCTACCTAGAGCTAAGCGCATCGGCATGGACATGCGGTACGTCAACGGTTACGTGGTGCGTTGGTTACAACCGTTAATGCGTTGAAAGAAGTGCATGCACCGAGGCTCGTCCAACACTCCTGAGTCCATTCCCATCCCCATGGAACCTAGAGGACCCGCGCCTAATGTCCCCAAAGCGGGCAGTCGACGTCTGTTAGCGTGTCCAGCATATCACCACCGTGGTTCCCGCTTCCCGTCGGGTCATATGGTCCCCAGGGGAGGTACCTAGTGCCACTTACCATGATCTGAAGCCACTGCGTACGCTGCCGCTGCAGTCGCGGCATGGCCATACGGCCCCGCCATGACGTCCGGCTGCTGCGGGCTGGCCATTGCGCCTCCGAAACCGGCTCCGCCCAGGCTGTCAAAATAGTACGACAGCTGCTCGGGACTGGCCACAACAGCGCCACTGGGTGAGAAACCGGGAGGCTGCGGCGAGCGCCTGCATGCATGGCCGAATGAGGCTTACTCCATGCCAAGTACTGTGCTAAGCGCATTTACAGCTGTAAGAGCATGGAATCAAAGCACACAAACGGTTGGGAACACACTTAACAGCGCTTCTGGGGGACCGCTTCCCCGCCCTCTGAACTCCTAACCTCGCCTCACGAGCAACCACCAGGACGTAGATCAATAACGGCGACGTACCCGTAAGGGTCCGATAGCGGTGTCCGCATGAGCCCGCGATCCATTGCGTCCGGCGCGCCATTGGGGGGCGTGCCCATTAGGCCCCCGCCCATGACCGGAGTCCCTGATGTGCTACCGAACGGGGTGTTGCCCAGTACCCCTGTCGCCGATGACCCCCCATACCGCTGCGGTGGGGATCAGGTGCAAGTCCGCTCTAAGAATAAGCGTAGGTTGTAGTGTTGCAACGAAAGGTGCACAACCCTAGGGCGCAATGAGACGTTGCTAATGCCAGGTACGCGGTAAGGCAAGCTAGGGAGCCCTGGCCATGTCTCAGCATCTGCACGAATGCTCCAATGGCATGGGAACCATCCCAAATAAAGTCAAATCCAAGTATTTGGGTCGCCGTTCCAAGGCAGCCGCCTCTGCGGAAGCCATACGTGTGCAAGTGTTCCAAACAGACAGCTAGCCAGTAACGTTTTGCGGTTGTGGCACCCACCTGCGGCGGCGTGATGGGTGTCGACTGCAGCGTACCCCCGGGCCCCGTGCGCTGCTGCAGGTTCAGCGAAAAGGGCCTCCGCTGGCGCAAGGGCTCCTGCCTACACGGCGGTCATGACAAATGCACGGGTTCCAATTGCTCCGCAGGCAACATCCCCGATGCCGAAGATACACCGCTGCTCGCCGTGCACATACAGTGGCATCCTAGTCCGTACCGTTTGCTTCCATTCAGTCCAGCTTAGAAACGGTCATGAGCAAGGGAGGTTCTGTGACATTTGGCAAAGTCCCTGTACAATTGCTGCAATCCCCAGCATTGCAGTACAGTTAAACCATGGTGCCCGATGAAGAAACCATAATTTGCCTAACAGTGAGCAAGGCTTCGCTCCTGGATTGGACCGTCGATTCACATTCAGCGTCACGCAACCGGCAGGACCGGGCCGAGAAGCATACAGCAGCCGTACAAGCAACACCAGCCCGGTGTTGCACGGTTCCTGAACGTACATAACGCACAGCACCATACCTTGGAGCTGCTGGCGGTAGACCGTACAGCTTCCGCTTGCTGCCGCTGACGCTGTCTTGCCTACGACGTTGGGTGAACGTTATGTAACATATATGCATGTGGCCAATGTGCCCACGAGTGCCTTGCAGCGTTCAAGGCTGCAATCCATGCGAAAACACACGTGATGAATACTTAGCACTGGGGGAGTGGGCTGGGCGTGGATATTTAGACCGTACTCCTCATCTGTACGAACCCCAGGCTAATCCAGTCACCTCATACTCACATCTTAGCCGCCTGCCGTGAGCCCCGCCACTTGGTCAGCGTGTCGAGGGCGCGCCCGCTGAAGACCAGCGGCATAAGCCAGATCGCCAAGTCTACGCATCCGTAAGCGCAACCGGGTCGAATGAGTACAAGAAGGTAACGGGTCACTGTCATGTAGCAGCTGGAAGAGCCCAAATGCTGGCGCGCAGTTTGACCCGGAGCCGCCGCTGCGATCCCCCCCCCCCTGGTCCCACTTACGAATGGCAGTGCGCATCCATGACGCTGGCAGAAGCACTAGTAGTGCTGATCTACGATGTGGTTGCAGCCAAGGGGCTTAAGGACGAGCTGTGCCAAGGTGTAAAAGGCATTGGCGGGAAGTACCCGCACCTTGAGCTTAAAACGAGCAGGGAAAGGGCAACCAGTGCTGCATCCTTCACTATGAACTGGATTGCGGTTCGTGTAGGTGTCACCGGCGCGACCACTGCTGCAGTGGCGCTCGGGTCCTTGTTCCATCGCAACGGCATATTGTCAGTAGGAGCAGATGGTAACTGCAGTCATTTGGTAAGAATCCAACTGAGGTTAATCCTAGTTCTGTGAGAGCCCAAATGCCGAATACCGTATATGTTAATACCTCGTCGTACAACAAGAACGAGAGCTGTTGGGCACAATATGAGCACAACACTTTGCATTCTGGCGTTCCCACTGTAAAGTCAGGGCCTCAACATTTAGCAAGACTTCCACTTGGTTGGCGGAAGCCTCACGTGGCGAGGAATTGCGTAGCACCAACGCCGAGTAACTGGAAAGGCACGCATCGTATTCAACTGCTTAGTCATTAGGCACAATGGCCTCCCGTTTGGCAAAGCAACTTGCTGCAGTCGAGCAGAAGGATAGGCTCTTTGCAGGTGCCGCGCGGCACTTCTACTTTGAGGTGCGGCTTTCCTGAATAAATCATTCAGTTCTTTGGGAAGTCAGCAGCTTCGGCGGGCTCGACGCGGCCGTCAAGGAAATCTTGCGTCCGATATCAGGAAACCGCTGGCGGAAAACATATGCCTTTGCTCCATTTGGCAGATTTGCCGATGCCTGCCGTTTATCCAACGGCTGCACAAGATGGAGGAGATGGTGTCGCTGCGGGAACTCCGGGCCATTGTGAAGGACAAGTTCGTCGAGTACAAAGACGTGAAGGACTCGCGGGTGCGTCCATGCCTGATGTACACATGCAAGTGATAAGGGCACAGCGGCGCGCCTGATGCTTATGATCGTTCTTGCAGGTTGTGGACCTGCTGATTTTCAAGGGACGCGAGGAAATCGAGGTATGTCATGTTATGCAACCCTATGACGGGGGTGTTCGTCCTAAGGATGTGACCATGCCATTGTGCAGACCTACCTGCTCATGCATAAGCAGCGCCATCACGTGGTAAGTGGGTACTGGATTGTTTTGAGCAGCTTAACTTAAACTAGCTGCATGCTCGTGAGTAGAATGCGGGAGAAGATAGCTGCATTTAGGGGTGGTACGGTGTGGGGTATGTGTATGGATCGCCACGGGGAAGGGTAAGCGTCACCGGCTTCCTTCATCGTGAGGACTTTGTTGGGGATGGCTAGGCAGAACGTGGGCTTACACGGTAGCCCTCTTTTTGCCGCTGACTGATAGCGGGAGAGTCTCTCGGTAATACGATTGACGCCTCTCTTTGGAAACCTACAGCTGACGGAGGTCGTGGAACCGTACTACAACAAGCAGCGCGCTGTTAAGAAGGTGTCTACCAACAGCCCCTTCTTGGACAGCTTCCTGACATCCGGCTACCATCAGTTGCAGCAGCGCGGGGGCCTGTGAGGCGTATGCAACATGCACGTCGCTTGAGGGCTTATAAGTTCGCATGGACGGGCTTGGTTTGGCAACATGAGATAAAAGTGGCAGCGTTACAGTTGCTGCTATTGCGGGCGCATTCTGTCGTCCGCTGTCTCCGGTTACTTTGCAATAGGTTATCCACGCTGTAGTTGCGTGCGTGCTCAAGTGCGCTGGTTCAGGTACATGTAGGCGTTTCAGGAGCGTGCTTCGGCCCGAAGTGCGGGAGGGCGGCCCGTGGTTTAGAGGTACATTACAAAATACCATGTGGATAGCTCTGATTGATCCCCTCCCCCTGATTCTTGGGGTCCACTGCGTCAGTAACCTGCGTATCGTAGGTTCTGGCCATTGGCTAGACGCTCCTGTCCAGAGCCCATGACATTGTATGTAATGAGCTGACCAGGGATTTGTTGCGGCCCCGGGGCGTTGGGAAACCTCCCTGTGTCTCCAGCCTCGGCAGCACCGAATCGGTGCGGATCAGCGCCCATGGACCCAAAGGCATGGCCGTAAGCAGACGTGTTTGGCACCGAGAACATGACACTGCGAAAGTCAGCCGCGTCATAGCCTGATGCCAAGGCGGCTGAAGCGCTGCCGCTGCCCTCGTGCACACCGTGCGACGATGGTGCCTGCCACACCATGTGCAATGGCGCTGTGGAACCAACGGCACTGGGCGCTGATGACGCGGTGCCGTACGACAAATGCCTGCTGGCAGATGCTGTTTGCGCGGCGTACGACACAGCAGACGTCCCGGCCCCTTGCTCTGGCCGATAGTGCAAGGTGTTGTCGTTGGCGCCCTCGAATGAGGGCATCATGTAGCCCATGTACGATGGCAATCCAGAGCTCTGCGCCCACACTCCCGGTTGTGCAAACTGGAAATTGCCACCTGCAGCTCCCTTTAGTTGGACGGGCGCTCCTGACTTCCAAGGGTTGTCCGCTTGTGGCTGACCGCCTGGCCCCATGGGCATCCCCATCGCTGTCAGGTAATGGTAATGGGCCGTGGCGCCGGCACCCGACGGTGCTGCGAGCACCCCGGGATATGCCGTGGTGCCCGGAGCTGAGTAGGGACCAGTTGAGGTGTACTGTGTGTGCGTCATCCCTGGCATGGAAGAAGTCGTCATTGTGGGGCAGGTCGCCCCGTACTCCATAGCCGAGGCCGAGGCCTGCGCCAGACCGCTGTGCATCGAGGTCGGCATCATGAGATGCGCAGCTGCTGAGCTGTTGTCATGGTAGCCACCGTTTGGAGCAATCTGCCGCACAGTGGGGGGGTAGTTCAGCGGCTGACCCGCGTCCGGTGTCCCTGGAGGCCCGCCCTTGTCCGTGAGCCCGCCGGCCGCTTCCGCCCGGGTGGCGCCGTGGTGGGACCCCGAACCACGCCCTTGACCCGAAGCGCCAGCCGGTGCCTCCTCATGCCGCCTGTTGCTGCGTTGGTGGGTCGCAGAGCCTTTGACCTGGTCTTTATTCCGACCCCTGCTTGCCCTGCTGCCGCCGTGCCGCATACTGCCGTCGCTTGCGTCGCTCTCACTGCGTGCCTGGCGAGCCTCATCGGCTTCCGTTGTAGTGGAGAACAGCTCATCCCACGCGTGCCGTTTGGACGCTGCTGAGGAAGGTGACCCGTAGCCCGACTCGATAGCGTCGTCGGAGCGGTGTGCGCTGCTCTGCCCACCCGGGCCTTGCTGACGTCGTTCCGCGTGGTGGTCAAGCTTCTTCTCCAGGGAGGTTTCTCGCCGCTCATGCTCCTGGCTTCTGCCCTTACCCGAAGAGCATGACCGCAAGGAAGCGCGCGCGCTCGTGGACGCGGGGCCTCCAGCGGAGCCACCAACCCCATGAGGCAGATTCCCGGACGGCCACGTGAGGCTAATGCGCGAGAAGAGCGCGTCCAGTGCCGTGTCCATGGCGGTGTTGAATCGCTGCAGCGCGGGTCAACGCGTGGACCAGTCAGTCAAATGGGTATCTTGCAGGCTGCATTCGCTGGCGCATGGCGCTGTATAGCATGTATCGCGATACCCAAACAAAGCTGACTTCTGCAAATGCACAGCCGTCAGTGCCTTTTTAGGCGCCGAACACACTCCATGCTCATTTACGTGTCACGGTCGATCAAGTCCTCCCATGCAGTACCTAACATCCCCCCCACCTCAGTGGCAGCAGTCTCGATTAAGTCCCAGTTCTTTAGCTTGCGGTGGACCCTGTCGAACTTCTCCTGCAGACTGCCAGTCAGAGCCGCCACGTTTACAGGCGACTGCGCGTGGCTCTTGGCTTCCGTTTTAAACCTGCCAGAGCAGGGATCGGGTCAGGGATCGGGTCAGACGAACAGTTATTTCCATGCGTTATGTAGCACGCAAGGGTATGCGGGGCAAATACCGATGATGGCGGAAACATATCCATGACGCCATACGCCCTTGCACTCTATCTAAGTCCCATCGCCGTGCGCCAACTAGGGAGACCCAGCGCCCTGACGCGCAAGAATGCCAGCGACCGTTGGCCAAACACGCGCAAGCTACGCCAGCGCTGCAACCGCCTGTCCTCTCGCGCCGAGAGGTTCATTCATTCCCAGACCAGATGCACACACGACGACGTCCCCACTCCCGAAAAGAACCCACTTTATGACATCATAAGGCTGCGCCAGGTCCTTGCTCAGGAGCGCCTGAAGCTGCGACCGCCTCGAACCCTTGGTGCAGGGTGACGCCGTGGGTGCAGCTGAGGCTAGCAGCCCGGAGCCCTTGTGGAGGGGCGAGCGCGGCGACAGCGAAGGAGAACCCAGGCGACTGGGCGTCCGCGGCCCGCTAGCAGCGAGCTTTGCCTCGGCTCCTATGCCGGTAGAAGAGCAATGGGGTCGAATACGCACAGCGCAAGATTGGTCCAGGGAATGATGAATTCAAGGAATGCCGAAAATGCCAAATTACAGGCGGCGCTCTGTTAACTCCCTTGCTGGCGGGCGGTATGCAATAGCGTTGCTGTGATTGCGCTGATGCGAAACAGAGGGACAAAGGCATGATCGCTCCCCCCTACAAACAAATATTGGCCATGAAGCACCAGGCGCGATTCAGGTCGTAAAGCTCCTCACAGCCCACGCACCTCGCCAGCCGCCGCTTGCTGCCAGGCTAAAGCCCAGTCGTCCAGTTGCGCCATGGCTGGCCCCTGCCGTAGCTACTGGGCGCGGGCTGACTGGTGCCAAAAGTTCGTCCACCATGGACACCATCTCCTGCAAACCTCCAAAACTGTTGTACGTACGGCTTACGCCGTTGGAGGCGCCGGGCAGGCTGGTGGTAAGCGACATCGAAGCGCTCTGGTCACCGCTTGTCATGCTGGGGTCCGTCAATGTGATGGAAGGCGCTGGTCGGCTCTGGAAGGAGCGAGCAGGCGGAAGGGAAGGTAGGACGCAGGGATTGGTTTGGCGGAAGGTACTGTGGAACCGTCCTGCGGCCCATGGGTCAATGCCCGTACCTGCCCGTACCCCAGACCTCAACTAGGCACTTCTGAAAACTTGTCGGACATGATTTGCACTTACGACGCCGACGACCCCCCAAAAACGCAGGTTTTAAGCCTGGCAAGCTCACCACTAGGCTCTCCGTTAAGCGCGGCGTGGGGGCGTCACTGTCAAGCTCGCTGGCTTTGTGCGTAATATCCACGATGTGGGGCTTCTGTAGGCTGGCATTTCTTTTAAGGGCCGTCAGCGTGCGGCTGGCTGCATCGAACGAGCCTCGCAGCCGGCTTGCAGCCTCCATAAGAGCATCTTCGCCGTCTAAATCTGTACTGCTGCGGAGAGAAGATGCTCGTGCGACACTCCTGCAAAGATGGAAATGGCAAGGTACGTGCAGCAGCGGGTTCAAGTTATGGTGCGTTGGTTAGCGTCACAAGCTCCCGACCTTGCCGCACCTGTTCGTATTTGACGTCAGCGCGCTTAGGCGGCCTGATCCCATTGTCCGGCCATTGTCGGACACGGTGCGGTCTCCGCCAGAAGACTGCAATAACAGTGTGTCGGTCCGCTGTAGTAGTTCCGCCACCTCAGCGCTCAGCTGTCACAAAGAAATAGAACAGTAAGCTTAATTTGCGGTCCCGCGCATCTTTGCTAGACAAATAGGCTTACTTGGTCGGTGCTTGCTGCCATTGACCACCAGTTGACCGTTCGGTGCAGAGCATTTAAGTAGCGCACATTGGCGTTAGTATAAGGTATTGCACAAAGGAATTTACCATTGTTTGTTCATTGAACGTGGCGCAGCGGCTCGGCTATCATATACGACAATCCCGACGCGCGAAGCCCAACAGCCACCGGAAGAACCAGTTGTCCTCCTATGACATAAAAAGCTTGCAGAAACTTCGTAGCAACTGTCCCCTCGCGCCCATTTGTTGTGAGAGACAAGATGGTGCAACAAGCAGTAGCAGAGAATGGCATGTGAACCTGACAGTAGCAACACAATCCTAAGTGGGCTAGCAGAGCTGAAAGTAGATATAATCACTTTATATTGATCCCTGATGCCTCCGGAAAAAATGACATCGCCAAGACGCTGGCCAGGGCCGAACGCCTATTCAGCAAACCGACCAGAACCGACATAGCATACGTTATCTAAAGGGGTGAGACCCCTTGAGACACCATCCGAGACCCTTACCCTAACGGTCGTAAATTATTCCATTAAAAAGATAATGGTTACCAATATTATTATGCTGTGACTGAGACGCGTAGTTCCTGGAACTGGGAAACCTTGCTCATCGTTACTCCGACCCCGATTGAAGACCCATCGTCAACGGCAAGCTTATAAAGTTATAGCAACAAGAACCTGAGGCGCTTCTTTATCGTATAGAGTAGCTCGAATGTCAACACTGTGAGTCACGACAAAGCTTGCAGCACCATGACGACAGTCTCACCGCGAACATAGCCCCGAGCCCAAGCCCAAACCCACAAGCCTTAGCCTAGCCGACGGCGCGAAATTGAGAAACAATCTGAATTATTGCCTTTTCGTAGGAAGTACACTCCACCACATCTCCGTTATTGCAATGCGCTGATGGGAAGACCTTGCCGCTTCCTTTGACGGGTTTTCACTGAAGAATTTATCCAGGACCATGCAAACGCGCGTAATCTTGATACAGGGACCTGCGTCGTTGGGCCGACCCATGAGGCATCTATGCTGACCCCTCCCCCGGTTCGAAAGCCGGATTGCTCTCCTGGTTAAAGCCAGACCAGCCCCCCGCGCCCTACCAGCTCTCAAATATCATACTAGGTACTAGTTGGGCGCGGCGGCGGTGGCCTAGGGTCGCGTACGGCAACAATCGGGCACTTTCCGTCTCCCAGCCCCTCCAGCAGCAAGGGAGCGCCTGGACCGCCCCAAGCGGGTTTGCTCTCCTGGTTAAAGCCAGACCAGCCCCCCGCGCCCTACCAGCTCTCAAATATCATACTAGGTACTAGTTGGGCGCGGCGGCGGTGGCCTAGGGTCGCGTACGGCAACAATCGGGCACTTTCCCTCTCCCAGCCCCTCCAGCAGCAAGGGAGCGCCTGGACCGCCCCAAGCGGGTTTGCTCTCCTGGTTAAAGCCAGACCAGCCCCCCGCGCCCTACCAGCTCTCAAATATCATACTAGGTACTAGTTGGGCGCGGCGGCGGTGGCCTAGGGTCGCGTACGGCAACAATCGGGCACTTTCCCTCTCCCAGCCCCTCCAGCAGCAAGGGAGCGCCTGGACCGCCCCAAGCGGGTTTGCTCTCCTGGTTAAAGCCAGACCAGCCCCCCGCGCCCTACCAGCTCTCAAATATCATACTAGGTACTAGTTGGGCGCGGCGGCGGTGGCCTAGGGTCGCGTACGGCAACAATCGGGCACTTTCCGTCTCCCAGCCCCTCCAGCAGCAAGGGAGCGCCTGGACCGCCCCAAGCGGGTTTGCTCTCCTGGTTAAAGCCAGACCAGCCCCCCGCGCCCTACCAGCTCTCAAATATCATACTAGGTACTAGTTGGGCGCGGCGGCGGTGGCCTAGGGTCGCGTACGGCAACAATCGGGCACTTTCCCTCTCCCAGCCCCTCCAGCAGCAAGGGAGCGCCTGGACCGCCCCAAGCGGGTTTGCTCTCCTGGTTAAAGCCAGACCAGCCCCCCGCGCCCTACCAGCTCTCAAATATCATACTAGGTACTAGTTGGGCGCGGCGGCGGTGGCCTAGGGTCGCGTACGGCAACAATCGGGCACTTTCCCTCTCCCAGCCCCTCCAGCAGCAAGGGAGCGCCTGGACCGCCCCAAGCGGGTTTGCTCTCCTGGTTAAAGCCAGACCAGCCCCCCGCGCCCTACCAGCTCTCAAATATCATACTAGGTACTAGTTGGGCGCGGCGGCGGTGGCCTAGGGTCGCGTACGGCAACAATCGGGCACTTTCCCTCTCCCAGCCCCTCCAGCAGCAAGGGAGCGCCTGGACCGCCCCAAGCGGGTTTGCTCTCCTGGTTAAAGCCAGACCAGCCCCCCGCGCCCTACCAGCTCTCAAATATCATACTAGGTACTAGTTGGGCGCGGCGGCGGTGGCCTAGGGTCGCGTACGGCAACAATCGGGCACTTTCCCTCTCCCAGCCCCTCCAGCAGCAAGGGAGCGCCTGGACCGCCCCAAGCGGGTTTGCTCTCCTGGTTAAAGCCAGACCAGCCCCCCGCGCCCTACCAGCTCTCAAATATCATACTAGGTACTAGTTGGGCGCGGCGGCGGTGGCCTAGGGTCGCGTACGGCAACAATCGGGCACTTTCCGTCTCCCAGCCCCTCCAGCAGCAAGGGAGCGCCTGGACCGCCCCAAGCGGGTTTGCTCTCCTGGTTAAAGCCAGACCAGCCCCCCGCGCCCTACCAGCTCTCAAATATCATACTATGTACTAGTTGGGCGCGGCGGCGGTGGCCTAGGGTCGCGTACGGCAACAATCGGGCACTTTCCCTCTCCCAGCCCCTCCAGCAGCAAGGGAGCGCCTGGACCGCCCCAAGCGGGTTTGCTCTCCTGGTTAAAGCCAGACCAGCCCCCCGCGCCCTACCAGCTCTCAAATATCATACTAGGTACTAGTTGGGCGCGGCGGCGGTGGCCTAGGGTCGCGTACGGCAACAATCGGGCACTTTCCCTCTCCCAGCCCCTCCAGCAGCAAGGGAGCGCCTGGACCGCCCCAAGCGGGTTTGCTCTCCTGGTTAAAGCCAGACCAGCCCCCCGCGCCCTACCAGCTCTCAAATATCATACTAGGTACTAGTTGGGCGCGGCGGCGGTGGCCTAGGGTCGCGTACGGCAACAATCGGGCACTTTCCGTCTCCCAGCCCCTCCAGCAGCAAGGGAGCGCCTGGACCGCCCCAAGCGGGTTTGCTCTCCTGGTTAAAGCCAGACCAGCCCCCCGCGCCCTACCAGCTCTCAAATATCATACTATGTACTAGTTGGGCGCGGCGGCGGTGGCCTAGGGTCGCGTACGGCAACAATCGGGCACTTTCCCTCTCCCAGCCCCTCCAGCAGCAAGGGAGCGCCTGGACCGCCCCAAGCGGGTTTGCTCTCCTGGTTAAAGCCAGACCAGCCCCCCGCGCCCTACCAGCTCTCAAATATCATACTAGGTACTAGTTGGGCGCGGCGGCGGTGGCCTAGGGTCGCGTACGGCAACAATCGGGCACTTTCCCTCTCCCAGCCCCTCCAGCAGCAAGGGAGCGCCTGGACCGCCCCAAGCGGGTTTGCTCTCCTGGTTAAAGCCAGACCAGCCCCCCGCGCCCTACCAGCTCTCAAATATCATACTAGGTACTAGTTGGGCGCGGCGGCGGTGGCCTAGGGTCGCGTACGGCAACAATCGGGCACTTTCCGTCTCCCAGCCCCTCCAGCAGCAAGGGAGCGCCTGGACCGCCCCAAGCGGGTTTGCTCTCCTGGTTAAAGCCAGACCAGCCCCCCGCGCCCTACCAGCTCTCAAATATCATACTATGTACTAGTTGGGCGCGGCGGCGGTGGCCTAGGGTCGCGTACGGCAACAATCGGGCACTTTCCCTCTCCCAGCCCCTCCAGCAGCAAGGGAGCGCCTGGACCGCCCCAAGCGGGTTTGCTCTCCTGGTTAAAGCCAGACCAGCCCCCCGCGCCCTACCAGCTCTCAAATATCATACTAGGTACTAGTTGGGCGCGGCGGCGGTGGCCTAGGGTCGCGTACGGCAACAATCGGGCACTTTCCCTCTCCCAGCCCCTCCAGCAGCAAGGGAGCGCCTGGACCGCCCCAAGCGGGTTTGCTCTCCTGGTTAAAGCCAGACCAGCCCCCCGCGCCCTACCAGCTCTCAAATATCATACTAGGTACTAGTTGGGCGCGGCGGCGGTGGCCTAGGGTCGCGTACGGCAACAATCGGGCACTTTCCGTCTCCCAGCCCCTCCAGCAGCAAGGGAGCGCCTGGACCGCCCCAAGCGGGTTTGCTCTCCTGGTTAAAGCCAGACCAGCCCCCCGCGCCCTACCAGCTCTCAAATATCATACTAGGTACTAGTTGGGCGCGGCGGCGGTGGCCTAGGGTCGCGTACGGC
This sequence comes from Yamagishiella unicocca, assembly GCA_003116995.1. Lineage (NCBI taxonomy): Eukaryota > Viridiplantae > Chlorophyta > Chlorophyceae > Chlamydomonadales > Volvocaceae > Yamagishiella > Yamagishiella unicocca. The sequence goes on along the minus strand of BDSL01000157.1, from coordinate 100,475 downwards.
AACAATCGGGCACTTTCCCTCTCCCAGCCCCTCCAGCAGCAAGGGAGCGCCTGGACCGCCCCAAGCGGGTTTGCTCTCCTGGTTAAAGCCAGACCAGCCCCCCGCGCCCTACCAGCTCTCAAATATCATACTAGGTACTAGTTGGGCGCGGCGGCGGTGGCCTAGGGTCGCGTACGGCAACAATCGGGCACTTTCCCTCTCCCAGCCCCTCCAGCAGCAAGGGAGCGCCTGGACCGCCGAAAGCGGGGATTAAGCCGCCCCCCCGCACTGCCGCTGTAGGAGTTCTCTCTTCGGCGGAGTGGGTGACTGCCGGCAAGGGCTGTGATTGTGGAGACGGGCAAAACCCCCAACAAAAGCGCGAGCACCGCGGCTTGCACGAGAACATGTTGCACGCCCGAGCGCCAACCTTTGGGAAGCCATCTGCCGCATCCACCGAGTGTAGATGAGTGAGCCCTTCCTGGCTGTGAGGGTGGTCTCCTTCAAAAACGTGCTAAGGATCGACTTGTCCAGGCCCGCAGAGCTCAAGTAAGCTTGCAGGTCATCTTCAGAAGGTGTAACGCTATGCAATGAACAGACTACGTGACAAGAACCGCGGTCGTTAACGCCACCGAGATAGCGACAGTCGTTCCTCTTGTGCGTTTTGACCGCAACGCATCTTCAGGCGTCGGTATAAAAATATTCTCTTTCAACTTGAGCAATCTACATTTAAAAACGAGGAAATTTTTTGGCCCGTTTCTTTAATATCAGGCCCGAGACCGTCTGGAGGCACGATGCTCGTCTCCCCATGGGTCTCCGAGATCCGTACATCGGACTCTGAAGGGGTCTCACCCCTTTACGTATTATACTGATACGCATCCCGCACAACAGGCAGACTGTACAATGCCGGCAGCTCATGCCCCCATGATTGTTGCATACCTGTCAGGACGCTCACGCCAGCACAGGCAGCACCCAGCACCGCCCACTAGTTTTTCCCCAGTCCCTTCTCCAGCGTCCGTCCTGCGAACCTGCCGCGAACCTCACCGCGCAGTTCCTCCCAGAACGTTCTCCCCACGGCTTGCCCCACTCCTAGCCTTTCTGCCTACTGATCAGCTCCCCGCAAAATCTGGTAAAGAGTGGAACCCGTTTTCCTCACTCACTATGTAAGGCGGGGAGTTGTTTCGGTTGTGCCTTAGCGGTGCTCTACTGATTCTCCTGCAAGGTATGTTGGTGGCCGGTTCCTGATATGGGAACCTAGAGCGCAAATTCCCTGAAGGGTGCTGCTGCATCTGGACCGGTGCCTTGGTGTTTACTTTTGGTGCGGTGCGGACGGGTGCGGCTGGGTTCCTGTCTCTTTCGTCTCATTACAGTGTCCGGCGATGTGCCCGGTGGTTCTGCCTTTTGGTCCCAAGTGGTACTACCATCTGCAATATACCGGTAGTCCAGTCCTATCAAGGAGTTTGTGCCGACGATTCGGGGTTCATCTCATTGGTCGCCTCCATACCACGTAAGACAGAAGGCACGCAACGCGACCCACAGGCCACTGGAGCACCTGCCTCGATCGGCAAGCCGCCCGCCTGAACCCAGGCGGGCTGGGTGGCAGCGTTTAACGGGGCTGGCAGCCGGTGTATTCCGCCGTGTAAAGTGCACGGCATGCCATGCCCCACAGCAGTCTCCGCCTGTCGCGGACAGCAGGTACAACTGCTGTGGGGCATGACATCGGCTCCGATTGTAAGTCAACTACCACTGACAGCCCTAGGTGATCGCTGATTGATAACGAAGTCCATAATATCAAAGCACCGCATTCGATGGCAGAGATATTTCACCAACCGCTGCGCTCTACCGCTGCGAAACGGCAATGCCAGTGCCAGGCCATGACAAGGGTGCTTCTATAACTTTAGCTTAGCGGGAATGTGTTCCTACTTATTAGGAAGTAGGGAGTTTACCCCAGTGCACCCCTCTCCACACACTGCGTTTAAAACACCTAAAAATCCGAGACACATGGGTCCTGTGCCCTGGCATCATGTACCTGGGCATCATGTACCTGGGCGATGGCGGTGGACGGCCGGTTGGGATCTTCGGATCCGTGACAGTGTCCTTCCAATCGCGCTTCGCCCGACCCATCTCCCATCCTGGCTACAACATTCCCCCGTACTTTTTCAAAAGCTACCGTATACCCTCCAAACGGCCTCCCACACCAGCAGTGCCAGTTCCACAAACTCGACGACCGGTACGTTGACATCCCCTTGCACTCCTAAGCAAACCCAACCAGGATACCGGTATCCAACATGGCTCGATGCGGCTGCGGGCACACGCTCCGCGTCTTTCAAGTGGTAACCACGAGATATTTCCGGTGCACTAGCTTTCGCTTACAGGTTGTTCACTCTCGTAGTTGTCGCGTCCAAGAATGGCCACCATGCAAGAGCGCGGACTGGCATATCCATGTCTGCGGTGCACCCGAAATGTCCAGGCTGGGCGAGAGCCTCAATGGCTCACAACTAACCAATCCTGCGGTTTGCAGCTGTCTAAAATCATTGGTCACTAACATGCCACAGGGATTTCCAGCTCAGCGGCGCGACCCTCTTCGAACCTTCACGCTGTCCGCTATGTGTCCCGGAACCCTTCCAGCTCTATCACGGGTACACCACACGTGTGCCGCTAATGTCACACGACATCAACCTACTCTCAGCAATCCAGCTGACCGGGACCTCGATATGATGCACGGCCGCTGAAACGCTAAGGATCCGAGGCGGTCTAAGTGAACTGACCCACTTCATGTCAAGAATTGTAAGACCCAACGCAGTACCCTACACGCTGCCTTTACCGCCTGTTGCCACTGCGCCAGCATCTGCTCCAACCGTGACGAGTGCTATTTCGAGTCCTTCACGGCCGGACCCTTTCCATACCGCTGCAGTGGAGAAGTCGGGACACGGCAGGGACTCAAATCAGCGCAGCCGGGGTAAGGGGAATACCCACTCGGTACAGCGAAGCATCGGCATCCCTTTCATACTCAGCCTATGTGAGCTGCACTTGCATGTCAATCTCCCCATCCCCACCCGCTTGTGGTTTATCGTTACCCCACCTACGCGCGGTTAGTCCACGTACCTTTTTCCCCGAGGAAAATGGGAGATAGCGGTGTTTGATCATGTGCCTGATCTGCCGCTTCATGGTAACGAAGAATAGGACGAACCAGTACAGCAAGAGGATAGGCCAGAATACCGGCACGTCGAAAACGGTGAAGAACGTCATGCCCGTGCCTAGAAGGATGGACTTTAGGGAAGCATACCTGCGGGGGGGAGTCAGCGCTTAGTAGTCCAACAGAGCTCTGACACATACACTTAAGCGCTGCCGTCTACACCAACCCAGTGACCCTCACCAGAACTTAAACTCCGGCAGCCTACGCACGAATGGTCGAAACTCCTCGTCTGCCTTGGTGGGCAACTCTGGCCCCTCCATCTCCGGGTCAAATTGCGGGGTTATGAAGCCAAGTACCAAGTTCAGATTGTAAATGCCCAAGCCGTAGGACACGATGTAGAACCCTGGCGCATGATCAAGGATTGCGGAATGCTACGGTAAACATTTCCTGCTATGTTGTGCAGAGATGACCGCGTTCTGATCCGCGATAAACCTGTAGCTTCTCACCCCGCAGGTACCAGACCCGCGCCACGTAGGCGACCAATGCCAGTATAAGGCATATCCAGCGGCCAGTAGTGTGCGGTGAGCTTTTGTCCAGAAAGTATTGAATTCGCTGATTCAGCCGTCGACCTAACCGGCTTAGTGCGTTATCTGAGGGGGTAGAATCCATTCTTCGGAATACGTGTTACCTCTACAAGTAGGAAAAGAGGGAGAGGAGCGCCGGCAACGGTTGCGTATTGGCAGGTCGAGCGTTTCAGGACAGCGAGGTAACTTATGATAGTAGAAGAGGAGAGTGCTTCAATGTACTCACAATGCTTCTGCGAAATCGTTCATTGTGCGCGTTGCCTGCTATATGCAGCGAAATGACGTACTACACACGGATGTCGCATCAAAAGTAAGTGTTTCAACAGGAACGGTTCACCTTGCAACTCCATATTACATTTCTTCAATTTTGTGCCATCAGATCAAGTGGAACGGTGTCCTTGTTCGCCCCCTTACCGTCTCCAGCATGAGCCTCGCAGCTTGCAGAGGGATACTACCGACCCGACCAACGTTACGCCGCACTGTAATACACTCGAAATGTTCGCTAAATGCCCGGGCGGCGTCGTGCCAAGCGGGAGTGGAGCCGGACGCGGAGGCGTGCAGCAGCTCGACGCGCAGCCGCACAGCTGTGGTGCACGGTCATCGGTACCTGGCGGTCGGCGCCTTGATAGTTGCTGCGTCTTGTGGTAGTTTAGTGGCGCCAGGCGTTGCCCATGCCCTGGAGATTCATGCGGAGCCTGGCAACGCCCTTTCCCTCCCTACTTGGGCCATCCAGTAAGTCGGATCAACAGGTGACTGGCGGCGGGCCTATGCAGCTTTCCCGTCCGCCAGGCGTCCTTGGGGAGAACGTCGGGGGGCCCTATGAAGTCTCGATACCTGCGTAAACACGGATTGTCAGTGCTGGTCTTGCCAGCCCCGTTTTTCGCTCCATAGACGAGCTGCGTGTAATGCTGCGTATAATGACTGCCCCCTGCTTGCACAACTACCTTTTATGACAAAAGGACCTGCAGTGCCAGTGGATGGTTGCAGCGGAAGGGGTCTTTGGGAGGCCGCAGTCATCTCTTGATGGGTTGGTACGGCACCGCTGCAAATGTAGATACGCGTGAGGCGAAGGATGGTGCCGTTCACAGGCGGGGGCTGCGCAACTGCCTCACGCGCATTAAATAAACGACAGATGACGGTCACAAAGTGCACTCCCGTACGTGTGCTTCCTGCCCTTGCGCGCAGTGTGTCCTCCGTGCTGGAGTGGACAACCGCCATGGGCCTCATGTGGAAGTACGCGGAGGCTACGGACAACCCGCGCTGGAAGGGCATGGCCTGGGGAATGATTCCGAGCCTGGGGTCTGCCATGGCTGCCTGCACCTGGCACTTCTTCTACAACTCCCCTGACCTGGAGTTCCTAGTGGTGGTGCAGGTGAGCTATACGGCCCTGCTGAGTGACGTCATTCCACTGTGTGCTCGGGCTTGGGCGCCACGCGGTTGGAATACCGGTAGTAGGCTGGGGGTGCGGGACAATGGATAGCGTGGGGTGCGGGCGGTGTGTAGCTCGCGGGAAGCGTGCGTCCACGGGTGTGCACATTTGGGAGCTGAAGCCCCGTGTCTAATGCATCCCTACGACACAGTGCCTGATACTCTATCCCTGTGTTCCCCCCTGTGTTTTGTTGACCATCGTAACTCGGGCGAAATCAGTCTGCGCTCACAGTCATTGGTAACTGCACACTCTGGTGGGCGGCGTATCGCCTCTACGAAGCAGCGGCCGCGGAGAAGTCATCAGCATAAGGTAACCCTAAGATAGTGAAGCGGATCGTGGTGGTGGTGGTGGTGGTGGCGGTGGTGGCGATGTTGTTGGTGGTGTCTTGCGAGTGCGCTGAAGCACGGGGCGGTCGCCGCCCTTTTGTGCGGCACGCCTGTGTTTACATGTGCTTTGGAGTGATGCGCAAAGGTTTGCACACTTGGAACTGTATGCGGAGTGTTGAAGTGTCTTTGTGGTGGCGTGATCGGGCTTGCGTCTAGGCGCACGGCTGTGCTGGTTGTGCCCGGCCTCACACGGGGCCCTGACATGATCTGAACCTGAGCCTGGCCTCGACCTCCTGATTAGCGTACTACTTGAATGTCCGACGCGACTTGAACTCATGTTGGTTGGGACTGGGCAGGCGTGGAGTACGGTAATCGACGGCCATACACGAAGTGGATAGCGGCAACCTGGGGTGGCGGTCGCGCCAGATGGGATCATCCTAAGGGTTTTTCCCATCGTGCGGGTCCTTAAATGAGCTCGGTATCCTGTTCCCTGCACGGGCAGTGCAAGATATGCGGTTTGATTTGGTAGTGACTATTACGCGCGTACGTGAAGGTATCGCCAAGGTAGAATTCTGGGCGCTGAGTTTCGGACCCATAAACACGCTTTAACTAACTCATATAAACTCTGTATGCGTGTTTGTTGCGTCAGGAGAGCGAGAGGGAGTGTAAGTTGGAGGTTGGGATTAAGATGTCGCATAATAGCCTTACAAAGATATCAGCACCACCCTGGGGACTGCATGCCAGTCTTCAGCGCCTCGGGATCGCACGTACGCTTTATTTACTTCACTCAAGTGAGCACACAGCCGCTCCAAAAGCGACACGCCATAACGCCACGCCAGCTGCAATGTGCGATGCGGCCCCCTCGCATACCAGTCCCGCACATTAGCCTAGTAACCTGGTGGCACCTGCCGTGCATCAGACTGCACAAAACTCACCCAGCAATTCTCGACGACTTTTACGGCACAGTTAAGCATGATCACTGCTCCAAGTTATTTCAGGACAAGAGTAAAATCAGTGACAGTAGTGCCATGCATGCACATGCTTCATGAAGCGAGGATAGGAAAACATCCGCATGCAGGCATGATATGCGGCACCAAAACATCCTCCGACGCCAAACGGTGTCTCGGCATTTTTTGGTAAGCAGGTGCTACAAACGTAACTGGAGTCCCCTGGAGCCCATTGAGCACCCTTAGCAAGGCCCCACACGCTTCGCACGGCCATGCGCTCCTGCTGATGGTTAGAAGCCTGACACATGTACGCTCGCATACCGACAAGTCTGGGCAGTAGCCATTTGCTCATTCCCACAACATGGCGAGCACCCGAACCTTATCAACAGAAAATCTCTGCCTGCGGTCTCACTGACCCTCGCCGTTCCCCACATGTTCAAGCATGTCCGCCAGGGTCTTGACACCCGGCAGCACGTTGTCGTCAGGCTTCCCTTTGCTCGGAAACGTGTGTGCGAAGTCGATAAATTGGATGGTGACGTTTGCGTCCTCGGCCCGCGTGGCTGTGCCCTCGTAGATGATTAGGATGCTTGCCGCGTAAAAAACAAGGCTTCTCTGCGACTCAAACCATGACTGCAGCGAGCGGATCTTGGCCACGGCGCCGTTGGGCCCGCCGTACACATCGCGGGGGTGTAGAGACCCTGCAGCCGCGGATCGGCGTGGAGCATCACAGGGTTTCAGGCGGGAAGCGAACGGGGGCATCCAGGCCCAACTGATTCAGACGGTCGCTCTTGCAGTCACAGTCGAATACAAACAAAAACGGATGTTGGCTGTCGGAACAGCGGCGATACCAGCAATCGAAAGCTGACGCCCTCATATGTGTGCTGCGGATAACCGTCCTGCCTCCGTGTATCAAGATCAGCACCTCGCTCGTCGTGCCCACTCCTCCTGCCCGGAACGCAAAGCACGCACCCTACAGCTCGGCGACAGCCCTGCAACCCTTATCCCCAGCATTTCATTTCACGTTCCCTTGCATCGGCGAGTTGTGCGCCGCCCCCGGGCTCCTGCAGTGGTCCCCGTATCGACCAAGCACCCCGCCTTGCCACCAGCTTCCCTAGCCATACCGTTGCTGGCGAACTTGGCGAGAGCAGCTGGCATCGTCTCGGGCTGAAGATCCTTGCCATACACGCGGTCCGCCACGAAGTACTCGCCCTCGCCCTGCTGCCATGCCTTGAAGCCCGTAATGCGGAAGCCCAGCCTGGACTGCGTGGTCTCCTGGTCCTTGTTGCTGCAGGTGGGGCAGCGCAAAGGTGGGAACGGCGTCGGGCGGCTGCAAGAGAAAGGATGGCCCTGGCAGCGAGTTTAAGCGGTGCGGCGCCCGTGTCACCAGACTCACATGCCTCCCGCCCTCTTTCCGGGCACGCGAGGACGAGCATGGAGGGACAGGGTGCGAGTGGTAAGGTGCAACGGATTTCAGGAGGCAGGGCAAGCGGTAGCGTCATGTGACCAAGCGGAACAATCGGGGCCGGTGTTGTCAGCACCCATTGAACCATGGTGGGACACGAAAACGTGTTCGCAGCGAGACCTGCAGTACTAGACTAGATGTCGCACAAGTACGTATTTGAGGCACTACAGGTGCGTACACTCCTCTCAGTGATGCCGCCACTCGTCGAGCCTACATAGCCGCTGACTCACCCGTTCTTCTTCTTGTACTTCTCGTCCGCCCACTCGTAGATTGTGCTAAGGCCCATCTGCGCAACAGGAGGGCAGCTACGGAAGTCTCAGGGCACGCAAACGATACAAGTTAAGCCATGTACTTCAGGGGGCCCATGCACAGCGCGACTGACCCGGGAGCCAACACGTCACGTATTCAAGGTGGCCCTTTCAAGTTTATCCATGTCAGGGGCTGTTCGCGTATTACCGGGCGCCCACGAAGCGTAACTTCAAGTGCCATGCTCGCCATTCGGAATCTGCACGGCCGCATTTGCAGGTTCCGGAGCACTCCTTGGCCAATGCCCATGTACTGGCTTTGCACATGTGTACTATGGCTGTCCGAGGCTGCGCGAATACAGTATACCGTCAGCGGCCGGTTGAAAAATAGCTGTGCCAGTTCACCCAGAGGCTTGACTTGCAAACGATGCGCACAATCAGCGAAACGACACCGTATCGCAAAGTACCTATTGGATGGTCGGTAGGCTTGCTTCGCACCAAGTGTCGCCTATGTGCCGTTGGCGTTTGGGGGCATGGTCGATGGGGCCGTTCCACTTGGGCCCAACGGTTCGCGACGTCGCGAACGTTGGTGCCGTGGCTGGGGGAGATGCTGGTCGGCCTGCCTAAAATTCGTCAGTCCCGTGCTGCCTGCACTATCGTATGGCGGCCCCGTGTCTGCCCCCGTAACCCAAAGTTCCATTGCCGACGAAATAGCCCTAAGCTATCTCATCCCTCATTCGATACCACCCGCAACTGGCGCCGCACCTTGGCGTCCAGCACACACGGCTTGCTGTAGGCGCTGCACGTGTCCTGCAGGGCCAGGAGCTTCTTGTCCCCGGTCACAATGGTGCCGACTATGGATCCATGCGAGGACGGGCATGGGGCAGGAGGGCAAGTCAGCTTGCTAACGACATAACCGGAAGTAGCGGCCGTTCGGAAAGGTGTCAAACAGCTAGGGTATGGCATGAAGGCAATCCATATGTCCGTTTAAAAACGTTTCCACGTCATCAACGCGCGTGCCCGTTTACCGTGTAGAACTGAGCTGCAAAAGAGCGAAGACACTCACAAACCACACCGACACGTGAGGAGTCGCCCGGACAAAGTGTATCGTTAGGATTGGACCGCACATAGCAGATGACCATGTTCGGGTTCGCGTCACAAGGCGCTGACTTGCAGGTAGTACCCGATGCTTGCTGTGCCATACCAACAAAGTGGAAGCACCTTAGGGAAACCTCAACCGGGGTGATGCGTGGCGAGGCATGCGAATACGGTAACCGATGATATAGAGCCCATAACTCTCTGACCGGTGATCGCAAATCCCGGACTGTGGAACAAGTGATTCGCTAACATCATCAGGACTGTCGAGCCACATAGCTCCAAAACACATGTCCGAAGCCAAGAGGCGCCGTCGGTGGCCTATGCTAGGGCTAATAGCCACGTGCAACGCAAGCCGTCGCTTAACATGTTAATGGAGTTGTCATAGCGATACGCTCCGTTGCGATGTGTGCTTTTGGCATGAGCAGCAGCGGATACAGAAAGGAAAGCATGGGGCGATTGAAGATGGCACTTGAGGATACCGTGGCGGGATAAAACACAGTACGTGGTGCCAGACAGCGACTTACAATACTTTGGTACAAACTGGCGAAGCTGTACCATGTCCTCCTTTTGCACCTCCGCCTCGCTTTCGCCGAAGATGAGCTCGTAGACGCTGGCTTCCCGGCCGCCGCGGACATCATCCTGCATACGCCAGTTTGTTCAGCGCACGCACGTTGCAAGGAGATGACAACAACTCTGCACCACAACATTAAGAGCTCACCTGAAACAATTTATAGAACTTTCCTGAGCTATCCACGAACGTGGCAGCATCCTTGCCTGAGGATAACCATCAATGTGTGAGCTGAGCCATACCTGAAAGCGCAGCCCCCACAACCGCATAACAAACCTGAAGCGAAGTGGCCCCCAGCTTGGTGCTCGCATGGTTTTAACTCTGGCGCTGCCGACGATCCGGCGACCTCAACCCCGACATAGTGCTTGGAGTGCCACCTATTCAGCGTTGGTTGCTTGCTCATTTTTTCTACTAAACCAAGGAGGTATAAAAGCCACAAATTTATCCAAGCGATGACTATGGGAGCTTTGCCTACGCAACCTGTGTCAGTTAAAGTATGTTGCGTCTGCGTAATGCAGAGTATGCGACTGTCCTATATGTGCTGAAGTATAATACTGCAGGTTTCAGCAGCGGGATTTGTGGAATATGGCGATTATGGGGTAGGTACACATGAGACCGCAGCACCGAAACCTACAGCTGGGAAGGCCACCAACGTTGCGCGACATCTGCAGGGCGCACGATGCACTAAATGGATCTCCTTCTACTAGCCACTCCTCAATCGCGTGCCGCTTGAGTCCTAGATCCAACTGCCGGGGTACTGCACGTTAAGAGTCCGTGCTGAGGAATGCCGGCCGACGATGGCGCAATGCAGGCCGAGTTGGATTATTGCGACTGGATGGCTCGTGGCAAAGCAGAGATGGATTCCAAGGCCAAACCCGTCGGCTCGCTCGGCGTGCTGGAGGCGTTGGCGTGCCGGTTGGCAGCGTTGCAGCGCACCTTGTCGCCGCGAGTGGGCCGCGCATGCCTCCTAGTTTTCGGCGCTGACCATGGCATTGCAGCGGCACGACCAGAGATCAGCGCCTTCCCCCGTGCGGTAGGTTGTCCACGCTGAAGCTGCCCGACGCACGACACGCATGCAATATGCTTGATCCTTCATACTTCTCTGATCAATTCTTCTAGCAAACTGCAAAACCTATAAATCTCATCACGCCATCAGACGTCCTTGTGCCGCCCCCACGTTCTCATACCCCCACGGGTTCTCCCGGAACCTGCAACTCCGCACCAAACACACAGCACACGACGTACACCTTCCACCATCGCCCGCAGGTTTCGGCGCCTGTCTTCCGCGCTGTCGTACGTGGCCAGGCTGCCAGCGCCGTACTGTGCGCGGCCAACGGCTGCTCGACGCTGCTGGCGGTGGATGTGGGTCTGGCGGCGGATGTGACGGATGCGCACCCTCCACCACGGACCGCGGCAACGCCTGCAGCGGCGGACGAGTCTGGGCGGGGGTCAGCGGCAGCGCCGGAGTGGCAAACACAAATAGCCGTCATGCACCGCAAGGTATTGGCGGACAGGGTGAGGGGCAACTACGAGAGCGTGCGTCCGTAAACTGAGGATAAACATAATACTAGCGCATAGAAGAATACCAGGTATACCAGGGGGTGGCATGAAGGTGTACGGGGGGGGAGGGCACTGCTGTCGGCCGCCTCAACGACGGGTATGTGCGCCGGCACTGGGGGAAAGCGCCGGCAAAATATCGTACATGCTACGGAAACGTTCAACGAAAGGTGGCAGGACCACTCCAACGCTGGGGGCGAGCCCGCCCTAGGCGTTTCGCCGCTGCGTGAGGTGTGGGGTGCGAGCCGTGGGGTGTGCTGTATGAGGTGTGAGGTGGATGGGCTTCAGGGCTGCCCGGTACGAGGCGTGAGGCCCCCTGGCCCCGCCACCCAGGCCATTTGACGCCGCCGTCTCCCCCCTGACCGCCCGTCTGGCCGTGCTGGCGTCTGTGGATGTGCCAGGTGAGGGTCGGCGGCAGCGGCAACATGCTGGTGGGACCGGCCATGACGGAGGATGAGCTGGCGGCGGCGCTGCAGACGGGGGCCGATGCCGTACAGGTTGCCGTGCGCGGGATAGACACCGCCGCAGCAGCACCCGGCGGGGTGGGCCAGGAGGCTGGCGGCGGCGGCAGCGGCGAGGAGGGGGCTGGCGGCGCCGGTGGTGACGGCCCTTTGCCGGACGATTGGCGATCAAGTGTCATCTGCCTGGGCGAGGTCGGCATAGGTGCGTGGGTGCTGGACGAGCGGCGCGGGTGCCCTTGTAGAGTTGGATGACCCGCGGATCCGGCAACAGGCGGGAGTTGAAGGGCTGTCACTGCTGCTGCGCGACACCCGACTTTGAGCACGTGGCGGGGGGGTTCTAAGGAGAATCCGCGAATCCACGGCTGACGAACCAAGGCGGTGAAGATGGCGGTCCATGGGGGGCGAGTAGACCCCGTTACACGACATAGGAAACGGAGGGCAGAAACTAGCCGCGAATGACCGGGGGGGAGGATGCAGGCACAGGGTCTCCGTCTACAGAGTTAGGGGGAAAGGCCCACCCTGGACCAGCTTCCTCGGTTCGCTGGCTTGCCTGCCGTGTGGTGCGCGGCGGCGGTGGTCGTGCCTGTGACGAAGCACGCTGGTGTGGATGGGCGGGTCGCCGACCCGGGGTCGGTGGGTCGGTGGCGAGGGCGCTGCTGGGAGCGAAGCGGCGTCTGAGCCAAGGGGCGAACAGCCCCCTGCGCGGGGCATCCGCTGCGAGCGGCTGTCGCCCAGCGCAGCGGTAGGCCCCCGGGCTAGCAGCTGCCTGCTGCGCCCGAGTCCTCCACCCCACCCCCACCGGGCTCCGACCAGTCTCGCCCTACCTAGCGTGTCCAGACAATTCACCAAGTTCTCCACCATGCAACCCCAAACGCGCCGTCAAAACGTTCCGCAAACCAGGTCTTTGTTCTCTGTTGGAGTTTTGCCTGGGCGAGACAGCAGCCTGGGCCGGACTCGTCCTTCGGTGTTGTGGGGCACCTAAACCAGGACCTTCTGCAAGCAACCACAAACGAGCTTTCCAAACCTTTCGTCGGTTTTCCTGATCTCTTGATATCCCGTCAACGGGTTTCCTATTCCTCTCTATCCCCTTTCAAAGGCCTAGGTGGCTTCTCGTGCAGCGACAGGTGAAATCAGAGGGAGGAGTCAACCTCCGGGAGGTGGCGGGTGTGAGGGGTGGCTCCCTGGAAGTCCACCTGCATGGCCCTGGCGCCTCCGGGGTTTGTGGGCCGCACCCCCCATGTCCCCCCTAGGGGACGCAAGCGTCCCCCTTCGGCTTTGTTTCCGGTCCCGCGGACCCCGCTCACCGCACCGCCCTCCCCGCCACCCGCACGTGCCATGCTGCTGGCGTGACACCGCAGGCAACACGACAGCCGCCGCGGCGCTGCTGGCTGCGCTGACGGGCGCAGCGCCGGAGGACGTGTGCGGGCGTGGGACAGGTGGGGGCAGGTGGGGGCAGTGAGGGGGCATGTCCTTCTGCGAGCTGCCGGCGGACGAGGCACGGCATCTAGGAGACGCACGGATGCACGGGTTTACCACCTGGGTTTACCACACGACTACAGTCCTTCATAACTTTTCACGGCCCAACCAGGTAACGTGCGAAGAAAGCTGTGTCCTATCCGATTGCGTGCGTGCGACAATTCGCGCCGCTGTCCCTAATAGGCACGCTACCTCGCTGCCTCCCAGTCCGACGGGGGAGGTCGCGACTTACCCAGTGAAGGAGGTCGCGCCGTGACCCCTCGTGTGGCGCCTGTGATCACCAGCACCGAGTCTCTCGAGGGCTGCAGAACACTACGAACACTTTCCCGACCATGCATTGCCCTGTCCTTCCCCAACCCACCATTTGAACGCGGCCTCTTCAAAATAACCCTCGGAACGCAAATGGCAGGAGTGAGCGACGACGGCCTGGAGGCCAAGCGGTCCGCAGTGGCTGAGGCGCTCGAGGTAAACTCCGAGCTGCTGGCGGGCGGGGGCGCTCTGGGCGCACTGCGGGCAGTGGGCGGGCTCGAGCTGGCGGCCATGGCGGGGGCGGCGCTGGAGGCGGCGCGGTTGGGGCTGCCCGTGGTGGTGGACGGCTTCATCAGCGGTAGGCCGGGGAGGGGGGGGCAGCGGGGTATCTGGAATGCGGGGCCGGGGGGGGGAGCGAGGAGACCCGCGGACCGTCAGGTCCGTCGGAGCAGAAGAAGGAGAATGACGGGGGGGACGGAGGGGGGGGCGGTGGGAGGTCGGGCCATGAGAGTTCCGATCTTGGCTGCCTGCTGGCCAGATTGCAACGGAGTCCGCGTGCCCCGAGGGGGCCGCAGGGACCCCGGCACCCAGGGCACCTCAACACGGGTGTGCTGGCCGAGCGGGAGATTGCGAGGAAGACCCGTGCCGGCCGCGCGGGAGGCGGGTTTCGTGGGTGTATTAGCAATGGGCTGGCCTTGGACTGTCTCCGCGGCCGAAATGTGCGGGCGCGGGCACAGGGCTTGGTCCGCACCTCGTTGGGGCCATCTCCTGGGCGCGCAGCCGGCCCCTCGCCCCCCGGGCGCGCAGTCAGTGCCGACCCACGGGCTTTCCTCGCATGCCCCCCAGCCCGTACCCCCCAGCCCGACCACACTGCCGGCACGTGTGCTGTTGCGCTCCAACTCCCTTCCCTCCCTGGACAGGCGCCGCCGCCCTGGCCGCCTTCGCGCACGACCCGCGCCGCGTGGGTCGCGTGCTTGTGCTGTCGCACCGCAGCTCGGAGCACGGCGCGGCGCTGCTGCTGTCGGCGCTGCTGGGCACCATCCCACTGCTGCCCCACGTGCTTGGCGGCTGCGGCGACCAGGAGGGAGGCGGCGGCGCTGACGGCCAGGGCGGCGTCAGGGGGGCAGCAGCGGCACCTGCCGATGGGGCCCGGCCCACGCCGGCGGTGTTGGACATGGGTTTGCGGCTGGGTGAGGGGACCGGGGCGCTGATGGTCCTGCCGCTGCTGCGCTCGGCGGCGGCGGTGATGCGCCGCATGGCGACGCTGGAGCAGGTGCTTGCGGCGTGATATCGGGTGGTGAACGAGACTACGGTGTCGGTACGGCAGGCAGGCGTACGGAAGCGCGCGTGGTGATGATGGATGAGGTAGCTCGCGTGAGGGGCATTGGGGGGGCTGGCCTGGCGCCGCGTGTTGTGCATGTGTGGGTGCAGTGCGGGGCGAGGAATGCAGCGCACGACTACACGGCGTGGAGTGATTCATCAAACACGGAGAACACGGCACACGGAGTTGTGCCACGGGCGCCTCGGGTATTACCGGTCGATATCTATACTGTGATCTCCTGGAGGTCTACCTGCCTGGAACACGGGTAAGGGCCTACGGACCTTTTGTCGTCTCCAACGAGAGCCTGGGGGAGCGTAGGACATGAGGTGTGCTGGGTGACCTACTGCCTTCGATAACGCGCTGGGTTGCGGGTGCGTCCATTGAGCGCACGTTAGAAAGAACCTGGGTCGTGCAGTTATTATTGAGCTCTTCATCCGCAGTGTAATGCTCTCAAGGGCGCCAACCTTGTGAAGATACGAGCTTGGCTGCCAGTGTCGTCGACTATACGTCCCCAACATCGTAGCTTTGCGTTGTGCTGCCGCTGGATTGATCTTGGGCAAATGTGCCGTACGGTACTGCACGGCCCGTAAGGGGCGTCTGATACTTATCGTCCTTCTCAGCTGCGCAATAGTCGGCGAGTCCCGGGGGGTCGAGTGCGGCACGTAGGTGGCGCGGAACCGAACACCATGGCGCGTCTGTGCCACTGCCGATACATTTGCTGATACATGCATTGATATCATGGGCATCACGTTGGCCTCCTGAACTATTGGCTTGCTTTACATGCACGCGGTCTTCTAGTGCTCCAGTCTCTCCGACCAACAGGCATTGCACGAATAAGGAACAACAGGAAACCCGAACACGCAACCTTCGAGGCCTCTTCCTGTCTCTGTCCGGACTCAACGCATAGGACCTCAGCAGCATGCACTCGCAGCTGTCCCAGAGAATCACAAAATTGGGATGCACACGAGGCATACTGCATGCTGCCTAGATAACGGGGGGCACCAGGGCACCGCCGATGGGCTTTCTGGGCGGCTGGTGCAAGGTTACGTAACACGATCCAACGCCTACTGACGACTAACACCAAACACGATTCCGAACCCACATGTACCACAGAACACACCTACCGAGGCCCCCAAAGGCCACGTAAGATCAGTCACTGACAACTGTCTGGGCCTATCCTCGCCGCTTATTCCAGAGCCTTGCGGCGCACCCCGTCTTATCTTCTCTCTGGACCCCAAGCACCCACCCGGAAAGACAAGTAAATGTCAATTGTCAGCAAGTAAGACGCCGTAGAAGCAACGTAATATACAGTCAAGCGAGCTCAGGAAAGGGTCGTTTAGCCGGTGCCGCGAGAGACGCACCCATGGCTGCTCGGCGCACTCACGCAACCCCAGCGCGCCGACAGCCTATGCAAAGCCAGATCATTGCTTAGCCTTAGGTCCGGCCGCGTTGCAAATGGTCACGAACGATGATCCCTTCAGAGACGCGCCGCCAACGAGGAATCCGTCAATGTCCTCTTGGAACGAAAGCTCCTTGCAATTCGCGTCGTTCACGGAACCGCCGTAGATAATCCGAAGGGTGTCGGTTACGCTTGTGCCCAGCTTGCTCTGGCAGAACTTGCGGAGGTAGGCATGCACCTCCTGCGCCTGCTCCGGCGTCGCCACAACACCCGTGCCGATAGCCCATACCGGCTCGTACGCGACAACGACCTTGGACCAGTCCTTCACCTCGTCGACAAGAGCTTGCATCTGAGCATCCAAAATCTGGAACATGGCGCCGCTGTTGCGTTGGTCCAGGGTCTCGCCGATACACGCGATGACGCCGAGACCGGCGGCCAATGCGTGCGAGGTCTTCTTCGCCACGATTTCGTTGCTTTCGCCACAAAGTGCGCGCCTCTCCGAATGGCCTACAATGACCCATGGAACGCCGAAGTCCTGCAGCTGCTCAGCGCTGACCTCGCCGGTAAAAGCGCCGTTATTGCCGATCCAGCAGTTCTGCGCAGCCAGCTGGTACTTCCCCTTATCCAGATGCTGCATGACGTAGTCGATGTAGATGAACGGGGGTGCGCATACAACTTCCACACCGGGGGTGATGGTGCCGCTGTTCAGTTCATCCACTAGCGTGCGCACGCTGGCGACGCTGCCATTGCACTTCCAGTTGCCGCCGACAAAAAACTTAGCATTGCTGGCACACACCACATCGAGGCGGCCACGGAAAGTGGAGGCACGAGGCAAGGCCACCGCTGCAGAGCGGCAGTCCGCAACACGCAAGTTACGCTTCGCGAGCATCACTGAGGTGGAGACCTCTCTAGTAGCAACTGGGTACAAAGTCGGTATAATGTATGTGATTGTGTGCGAATTGCGGTCAAAGTCGGCAGGAATGATGGACCGCAGCAGGATGAGCTTGCCAAAAAGCGCGCTCGGTCACATCCTGACCATCCGGTCGCCAACTCCTGATCCTGTCCCCGGCCATACTGGCAGACTTCTCTCGCCATTTTAGACATGACACCGGAGCCCGATTCTGTATATCATTAGCTTTATGCTTTCGCCAGTCTCTCGGAAACCTTTCCTATCTCGAGCCGTCGGATGCATCTGGAATTTGAACTGGGTTCCAGGAACATCGCTTTGGTACCTACGTGTTTGCTATGTTTGTAGCAGATTACGTGTGGAGATAAGGCGTGCTGGATGACGGAGTGCGAAACATGATCACTACGTTCTGACCCCCTCGTCGTCATAGGCTCCTGTACATCTATATCTTTCCAAGTCTCCCACATGTTGCTTGGCTGTCGCTGGGAGCCATGGTCTGTGGCGGTCCAGTTTTCCCGACGACATGTGCTGACGCCGCACAGGCGACACAGTTGACGATACAAATATGCGCCAATGTATGACGGCCTCCGAAGGTGGCATCTTGAAAGGCTGGCAACACCGATTACGGCATTAGCGGTTCGGGCTATGAGCGAACCCGGGAACAGGTCAGGCTGGCGGCATACCCCCATGTCCCCCCACGCCATCAAGTCTGTCGGCACACCCGCAACTGTGTAGGTAGCCCTGTGCTTAGAAGTCCGTCAACTACGAACGGGAAGGCGCCAGCCGGGGCATGGGCAGGGCAGGGGCATACAACCGAAAAATGTAGCGCCTCCCGAAGTCCCTTTCCAACCCTCCCCGAATAAGTGCCCCTTGCTTCCAAGCATGTAAGATTGTGTACCTGTGTAACACGCGCGAAGCAAAGAAATCCTGCATGCGGCAGGGGCACGACAAGCCCCTTCGCCACGCCATCATCGCAGCGCCTCTCAGCTGCCCAACCCAGCCAACACACAACACCGACGATACGGTACACGCGGAATCTGAGACCCAGTCAGATATCCGGAGGTGACCCGGCTCCGATAACATCAACGGCAACAAAAATCACTCCTCACCGGGTTCGCATTATGTTCATCCATCCAAGTTGGCAGTCCATTCACGCCGCTCCACATTGTCTCAGTGCATAATTCGGTCCAATACCACATAACATAGCGGATGCAAAAACACATGTCCACGTCCGTCAGCTAGGCGCCGGCACCACTCACTGGGAAATCCGCCGCACGTCATTTGAGGACGAGCCACTGCGCTGCGATTGTGCGTAATACCCGCACGGAAACACCCACCACGATACAAACACGAGCGTCGGGCAACACGTGCGGACGATAGATGTGACCAGCCGTGCCCGTCGGCCATATGCGCATAGATAGATACGATATCAGGAGATGCGCGCGAGGCGATCCTGGTGCACACAGCGGCGCACCGTCGCACGACCCATATACAATTATACATGCATTCATGCACGGACCGCAGCCTGCTACTAGACGTTCTGCGCTCACCCTGCCCGGCGAGGGTCACGAACGGTGACGGCGCCAACAACGTTCAATCACTGGTGCAACCTACAGTGTCGAGTAAGTGCACGTGAGGATCTACTTCGGCGGACGCCAATGCGGATAAAAGAGTCCAGGATGCAGCCACGCACGCCGCAAGGTCACCGGGTTTCACTCCCCCCGCCGCCCCTGCCCCAGCTCCCGTAGCACCCCCTGCACCGCCAGCATCGCCGCTTGCTCAGCGGCCTTCTGGGCAATCATCTCCAATGCCGAGCGCTCAACCAGAACTACATCGCCGCAGCCGGCCGCGCCATTGCCATTGCCGCTGCTGCGGCCTCCGCTGTGCTCCAAAGTACTCCTCGAAGAGCGCAGCGTGGGAGACCCCGCCCCGCCCTTGCCCATCGCATCCCCCATCACCAGGCGCCCTGCGCTGGCTGCGATTGTCGCCGCCGCAGCGGACTCCGCCGCGGAGCGAGCCACCTCTCTGCCGACCCGCTCCATTCCGTCCTGCAGCTTGGCCGTTAACGCCTCCATGTCCTCGCCATGTTGCCGCTTGGTCTCCTCGTGTTGCTGCTGCAGTTCCAACAGCTTCTCCTTCAGCAACTTGCCCAGGTCGAGCACCTGACCAAACGCCTCCGCGTCGTCCAGGTCAGTCATGCCTCCAGGGGCGGCTGGCCCCGCCATGCCCCCGGGGCCACGCATGCCGGCCGCACCCATGCCGCCAGCGCCCAGGCCGGAGGCGCCGACGCCGCTGAAGCGCTGCGACGTGGGGCGTCCGTTGCGGCCGGCGGTCATGCCGGGAACGTCTCGGCCAGCGCCGGACATGCCGACGGCGCCGGGAGGGAGCACGTCGGCACCGCCCTTGTGTGCCATGATGCTGGACAGCATGGACAGCACGCGGGACTGGAAGTGCGCCTGCTGCGATGTGAGCTGGTCCACGACCGACCCAACGAAGCGCTTCGTCTCGCCCATGCGGCCGCTCCACCTGCGTGCATGTGGGAGGTGGTGGTGGTGGTGGTGGTGGTGGTGGTTGGGCGAGCTTCGGGATCAGTGCGCTTGCTGTGGCACCAGCAGAGCGCTGCGGTACGAAAACTGTGACAAGATGATCAGCGAGTTCGTCGTCGGATTTCCGAGCAGGCTAGACAGCTGAGTATCCCCTCAACATGTCCCCCCATCATGGGCGGGTTCCTTTGTGCCGGGCACACTGCTCTTTTCATTCGCATTCACGGGCTGTTGATCTGTTACTGGATGGGCTGCTCTTCGCTTCAGTCCTCGCCTCCGCTTCCATTGACCATCCTGCACTTTTACGTCTCCTTCCAGCCGCCTTTTTCCGCTCACTATTTAGTCGCTTTCGTAGCGCCGTACATTGGCTACGGTCAACGTTGCCTATCACTACGACTCATCAGCGCCTCCGGTCCGTCTCCTTACCGCGCCTCTCCTCTGGACCACCACCTTCGCCGCCCTCGGTTCGTCGGCCGTGGATTCGCGGATTCTCTTTACCCCCCCATCAGGTCCCTCCATCATGTTCCCCCATCATGTCCCCCCATCATGTTCCCCATCATGTCCCCCCATCATGACCCCCTATCATGACCCCCCACCATGTCGCGGGCTCTGCTGTGCCGTAGAGGGAGAGCAGCCGGTGATGCGAACATGTGAGGGGTTCACATGTAGGACGCGAGACCCACGTGCTCCCCACCTACAGATCAACCCCTTGCCGCCTTGACACTGCGTGACAGCTCCCCTGGGGGGACACAACTGCTGCAGGGGGGCAGCGCTGCAGGCCCGAGGGGTCGGCCTTACCTTGATGGCGGCGGGAGGGGCCGTCGCGTCATCCCGTCACGTCCGGTCCCGCCCTCGTCGACGTTGGATGCCACGGTAGCGGCCTCGGCCTGCACGCGGCAGAACATTACACCAGCACGTGGGGAGCGGCCCAATCCAACAAGCGCACCAGGTCGAACGCACCCACCCAGGGGACTAGGGCTGGGGTTTGAGCTCTGACTTCCTACCGCCCAACCAAGTTTTCTGGCATGAGTGATGTAACATGCGTTCAAAAGAGGCTCTCCGACGGACCTATCGGTTGCTTTACATGCCATGGTAAAGACCTGCCATGACAAACATGCCTTTCCATGCTACCCACCGTTATGACGTAGAGGTCGGTCTGCGCCAGGGCCTCCAGCATGCGCCGCGCCATGCCCGGGGGCATCACCGACTCCGCCTCGACGATGAGGGTCAGCTTGTTGCGCAACGACTCGCACGCCTCGTTGTCGTTGATGCGTTCGTACGAGTCGTTGATGATGGCTGCAGGGAGGGTCATGGGTGCACGGGTGCGGAGCCACGTCGGTCGTCGCAGCTGGCTGACGTGGAGCAGCAAGCGGGGCGGCCAGCTCCCTAGCTACGGATTGAGACGCTGCACCGAGGAGGCCTGTCATGCAGCTGCACCGACGAGGCCCGCAGCAACCCGGACAACGCAGCCTACGAGGTCCACATGCGAGTAGTGTGGCTGCCCCAGAGCATATTCCCCAGCGGTCCGACGCCCTAACGAGCAACGCCCCTAAGTAGTGTAACTGACGCACCAATGAGCTGTTTGATGACGGCGATGAGGATGACGGGTCGTGTATGATTGCGTCCGGACGGCAGATAGCGGACAAGCGGGGGGAAGTGGGTTAGCCTTGGGGAGAGCAGGGGAGAGCTGAGTCGGCGTGCACGGCAGTCGTCAAACGTCGAGCGTGCCGCACCGCATGTACGTCCGTCCGTCCACTGCAAGGTTACGGAGCTAACGCGCACAGGCGCGCAGCCCTCCCCGACCCCGCAACTAGATCCAAAACCAGGATAACACTGGAGACATAAAAACACTGGCGTGTAGCCGGGTTCCTTCCTTCGTGACCAACGCTACGATCTGCGCACCCACCAAGTTGAGCAGGATAATGGTGACCTGATGGGGGTGGGGCCCAGGAACACAAGGCAGCCGCGGGGTTAGACATCTATCCCGCAAACGGGCTGGGCAGGAATGCTAGTACAGCAGTATGACTGGCTCGGACATGTGTGCTGCAGTGCCACGCTCCTGGAGTCGTTATTGCGGGAGGATGCTTACGAAAGAGCGGAAGACAGCCGGTATAGGCACGTGATCCATCTACGTAGCCTTGACAATTACACGGCACTAGGCAGCAGCCGCCCCTGGGTTTACCGACGATATGCAGTCCGAGGGTTTGCGCCGAAGCCCAAAACCGGGCAGTGCACTCACCAAGATTTGGTACACGGATGCGAAGATGCGCCAGAGGTGGTTGAGCCCCGTGCTGCCCGCATCGGCCGACTGCAGCAGGTCCATTTGGAAGTCGCCAAAGATCATGGTGAAAAGCTGCAGGTACGTGTCCTGGATGGTCGTGGACTGGCCCTGTCCACGGGAAGGAAGGGTGCGAGGAGCGATTCATGCCAGAGGATCGGGCCCTGCCGAGCGGGTGTGAGCTCATGACTAGGCATCGGAGTTGGCACCACAGCATGAAGGCGACCGCGATACCCAGGAACCGTAACGGGGTCGGCAGGAGCGTCAGTTGGTCAGACGGTGACGCGCCTAGTTGCTGTGGCGAGATGACTAGGCGGCTGTGGGCGGTGCTTCCGTTCACCGCCATGGCACTCCTTTGACACGACGAACCTCACCCCCGGCTGCACGCATGGACGCCCTCCCCACCCCCGCCCGAACCAACCAACGAACGAACGGACCTGCATGACCGTCAGCGCCAGGCCCCAGCCGATGAACAGGATGCCTGGGTACGACAACAGCACACGGAGGCGAGGCAGAAGTGATGACATAACCGGATGAAGGTCCAGTGCCATACAGCGGCAGGTGGCCCCTCGGGAAGGCAAGCAACGACGTACGGAATGCAGAGGCGGGCGGCGACTGTGCATGAACGTCGGCCCGCAGGCCTTGATCCATCAAGTCTCTGTCGCACGGCCCGCTGCAGCCCGCTGCAGGAAGCAGGCAGGCAGGACGCTGCTGGCCGCCTCTGGCTCGTCGCCGTAGCAACCACCGGGTTGGGCCGCCAGCTTGCGGCCGGGGTGATTGACGGTGCTTGAGGGCGGCGGCGGGGCTGCAGGTACGCTACGCTGCCGCCCATCTGCCGCGTACGTCATCGCGTCCGCTGCTGTCCCGTCCGCCCCGTGCTTCCCCCTGAGCTTCCCCCCGTGCTCACCCAGGAAGACGAAGAAGAGCCAACAGTCCCGCAGCACCTCGATCACCATCCTGCCGCCACACCGGGAGCACACGGCCGGGGTGTCATTAGCGGGAGGACGCACGTAGCAGCCAGCGCGACAAGCCTACTAGCGCGAGAGCGCTGAGACGACAGGCGCGCTTGGCAGCGGGTGCTGTGTATTCCCAAACCAATCGTCTATTCGGCGCGCACCGCCTCCCCGACAGAGAAGCATCGCAGTAGGAACCTCGTACAGGGGGTGCATTAGGAATCTCGTACAGGGGGTGCATTAGGAATCTCGTACAGGGGGTGCAGTAGGAGCCTCGTACAGGGAGTGCAGTACGGGGGTGCATTAGGAACCTCGTACAGGGATCGCCAGGAGGCTGGGGGCACAGCACGGGATGAGCCTGGTTGCCGCGAGGGCTTCATGGGCGACGGTAAGGAGCGGCCGCAGCTGCGCGCGCGCGAAACAGCCCGACAGCGGAGGCGCAACTGCCCCAGCTGCTGGTGGCGGCCTACCTGAAGAAGCTGCCCAGCCGATCATCTGCCATGGCGAAGTACAGCAGTCGCAAGAAGAGCAGTGCCACCTGGCGGAACGGATGGGCACGGGGGGAGGGGGCGAGGGTGGAAGGGTTTCGGTCAGGTTGAGGTATACCCTATCAGGTAGAGGTACTGCGTGTGCCGAAGATCGTCGAGAGGAGGCAGCAAGTGGGCTACGGAACGATGGGAGGCGGCCCCGCGGTGAGCCCCGGTCACACGGCGGACCTCCAGCGGGCTTCACACGCATGATGACTCAGCGTGGCGACTGTTACGGTGCTGCTACTAAAAGAAAAGAGGCCGTAATAAAGGCGGCCTCGCCGTACAGCGGCGTCTCAGCCACCATTTGCCGTTCAAGCAGCACTGCCCCTGACAGCTCGCAGACTGAAATAACCGGGGCACCCGCCTGAGGCCCCGGAACGCCGAGGCACCCGCCTGAGGCCCCGGTACGACACCGCCGCCTCATGTACGACATCGCGCCGGTTGCCCCCGCACCTCTATTGCCGCCAGCCCACGCAACCACTCCGCGTCCGTGTTGCAGTTGAGGTGCAGCGTGATGATGGTGCCCACGATCGTACTGGAGGCGAAGTCCATCAGGTTCCAGGGCTGCCGGAGCCTGCGCAGGGAGGAGCCAACGGCCGGGGCGCAGTGCGGGCACCGAACGGCTTCGGTGACGTGCAGTATCTTGGGGCCTAGCCGGGTATTCCCAACATGAAGAAATTGCGGCGGTGACCGGGACTGATCGACCAATGAGGTTCGCCTTCCAGGATAACGCCTTCACCGCAGCTGCGAAAGCCTCCACCCCGCTGCGGTGTCGAGCAATATCCCATGTTCGTCAAAAGGCCTGTGCAGCGCACTGATGTACGGCAACCACACCGCAATCGCCCCCCTGGCCCCCGGCCCTGCCGCCCCCTCCTTCCTTACCAGCCCAGCTTGAAGAACAGGAGCTGCCGGACCTCCTGTACGACGCACGTGAGGGTCAAGACGCCGATGGAGATGAGCAGGAACTTCTGCAGCCCCGTGGGCGGCAGCGAGCAGCCATCATACGCCTCCACTACGGTGCGTGAGGTGCCTAGCACGGTGATGAAGATGTTCGGGTCGTACGACAACGAGAAGGCGTACAGCATGAAGAGCCCCATGTAGATGAGGTGTTCCACGAACTGCAGCAGCAGGAAGTACCGGGTGTAGTGCTGCCAGCGCCACGTGATCACGGCGCGCATCACCGGGGAGGCGAACAGCTCGCCGTTTACCTGCGGTGAGCGGGGACGGGGGTAAAGCAAAACACATTCGGTTGGTTGGTTATTGGTTGCGCGCCGCTACAGCGTCGGCGTGTGATAGGCTATGTGAATGTAAAGCGCTTGCGCGGCACCCCCGCGGGCGACAGGAGGAGGAGGGTGGCCCACCAACGGCCAGAGTGAAGTTTCAACGCCGTCGCGGTTGTTGGGCTCAACAGCGGTGGACTGGGGTTGCAGATGCCGCAAACGTGCGCTAAGGTACCATCTCACGTTCAACCCTAGCGGGGGCAAGGGCGGCGACAGCCACGCGAAAACAACGGCAGGTCCCACACCCGCTAACAAGGGCGGTGACAGCCACTGCAGGTCCCAGGCACGCCAAGCAGCTGGGTGTCCAACTAGCACAGTACCTGGGGCGACGCCGCCAGCTTGTACAGCAGCGATGACGGCATGGCGGCCGCGCACGCCAGCGGCACTCGGTTGCACACCACCCGCGTGGTGCGGCCGCTGAGGTACGACGTCCCCCCCGCCTCCGCCTTGCCGCTGCCCATCTTGGCCTGGCCGCGGCGGTAGCGCTGCGTGATGCCCAGCCACAGCTCCGCCAGCGCGTCCGGGTCCAGCAGCACCCGCAGGAAGGACAGGTAGTGCGGGATGAAGCGAACCGTGTTGAGCGCCGTGGAGCCCTGGATGACGTTGCCGCCCGTGGCGCGGTGCGCCAGCCGGTCCACCCTCCGCACCATCCTGCCCACCTTCCGCTGCACCCGGTCCAGCTGCAGCTTCCTGCCCACGTGGCTCATGGCGGGCTGCAGCCGCTCCTCCAGGCGGTCGTACAGCGCCAGCACGAGGTTGCCCAGCAGGGTGACGCTGCGCTGGAGGCCGCGAGCCATAAGGCCCACCAGCGTCAGGATGGTCACCAGGCCGATGACGACGGGAATGCTGCCGTACTGGAGAACCTGGCCGGGCGAAGGAGGGGCATGGTGTACAGAAAAACCGTGGGGGGGAGGGGTTTAGGAGGCGTCGGGGCTGGCGTCGTGGGTTGAGGCGCCGACCCAGCGGTCGGTTTTGCGTAAAGCCTCGTGCCGGGGCAGAGTGGCAACGCCGACGCTCCCGACTGCCGCACCCAGCCTCGTTCGCCCACGTCGATGCCATGGAGCACGTGCCGCACTGCATCGGGTCCGTAGCTGCCGCTGCGAACAATGGAGCGAGCAGCCACCACATGCGGCCACCACATGCAGCCACCACATGCGGCCACGCCGGCGCGTACGCAACCCAGCCCGGAAGCTCAGCAGCGCACCGGGACCCGCAGCAGCTGCCCCCAGCACACGAACCCTGCCCCGCCCCTCGTGCAACCGCCTAGCTGGTGCTGGCGCCGCAGTACGCCCTGGCCAATGACAAAGCCCTCACCCCCTCCTCCTGCCGGCCCCCGCCCCCGCGCCTCCGCTCACCTGCCCCAGCACCGCGTACTTGTACGTCATGTTGCGCAGGGTCTGCAGCGAGCGCATGTAGGCGGGCAGCCGCGTGGAGGACAGCAGGAAGTGCATGAGCACGGTCCACATGTTTGAGAAGACGCAGGCCTGCAGGATGTCCTCGCGGGTGAGGGGGTCCTCCGCGGGGCCCCCGCCCCGCTCCGCGCCGCCGCCCAGCACCGGCATCAGCGCCGGCGGCAGCCCCGACACGGTCGAGTTGATCGGGTACACGGCTGAGCCCCGCGGCACCAGCCGGCCGGCTTGGATCGCAGCCTGGCGCTGCTGCTCCGCCGCGGCCGCCGCCACGCTGACTGGCGCCACGGTGGGTGCGCGGTTGCTGAGCTTGATCGCCTCGCCTGTGGACAGCACCGCGTAGAAGTCCTGGTCGAGGCTCATGGGGATGCTGTCCCAGCGGTAGCACTTGAGCTCCACCCGCATGAGGTCCATGCCGTGGATCAGCCGGGCGGCCTCGTGGGGGTGGCGGCGGGCAATGGCGCGGAGCAGGTCGATGTCGATGACTGAGGAGGGGGCGCCGCCCTCACCGCCGTCGCGAGCCCAGTCCCGGGCGTAGAGCAGCTGGTTGACGGCCTTGGCGGTGGTGAAGACGGAGATCTGGGCGGCACCCACACCGTGGCTACGTGGAGGGTTGAGCGTGGTGGCGGCGATGCGCGCTACCAGGCGCAGCAGGGCCGTCCAGTCGACAAGCGGCGCGTTGTTGGCGATGGTCACCCGCGCCGTGCCGGCGGTGCTGGTGCCGCCGGGCGCCGTCATGGACGCGAGGGGGCCGTCCAGGGAGCCGTCGTTGAGCGCCTGGTGCAGCCCGGTGATGGCGTCTGCGGTGTGGCGGTAGAGGCTGTGTATGATGGACAGGCTGATGCTGTCCTCGGGGGCGCTTAGCAGCGGGTGCTGCAGGCCCTCCTTGCGCCGGGGGACCTCGTACGACATGTCGTTATCGCTCTGGGACGAGCATGATGCCCCGTCGTCCATGTCATCCTGGTCGTGGTGGTGCTGTTGACCGGTCTTGCCGTGGCTGTCACTGGGGCTTTCAAAGGCGGTGGACGGACGGCCGCTGCCACTTGTGTATGATGGAGCAGGCATGCCCGCCGTCTTGCCTTCCGCTTCCGACATAGCCCCCGCCTTGCGGCTGGTCGATGCCACTGCTGCTGTGCCGACTGTGATGACGGTGTCCTCGGGGGCAGTGCGGGCCGACTGGCCGGACCGCGCCCCGATGGCGTTGCCGCGACCCGCATTGCTGCTGCTGTTCAAGTATTCGAGGCTGGTGGCTTCAATCGCGTTCGGGTGAGGGTCCGTGGTCGTGTCAACCGCGGCGACCTCCCGCTCAGAGTGGTCGCGTCGGACCTGCTTGCGGGACGGCGGCGGGGGGTGGTAGTGGTATGAGAGGATAATCATAGGTCGGCACTGAAGGGGTGGCGGGGGGGTTGATGGTTGGTGACAAATGCCTTAGGGGAGGCGCGACAGAGGCGTATACCGGCGGCGGGACACCGCTAATAGGACGGACAAATACACTTGCAGCTTCTAGCCACTGCAACAGCGACAACCCCCTAGGTGCCCGATGTGGGTGAAGGGTACCGCGCCAGAGACTCCTTCGCTCCCCACAGGAATTATCGCTTGACTGACACTCTCGCTTGTCGTTTGTCGTTTCCGTCCAATGGATGGTACGGCACCAATCAAGCACAACGCGTCAGTCAGGGCTCCACCCCCTCAGCCCCGCGCAGCCGCGTGCTCTTACGTGCGGCACGTGGTCGAACTCGTGCGCCATGCCGCGCTCAAACAGCTCCAGAACCAGCCAGGTCAGGTCCTGGGTCACCTTGTAGGCGTCCGCAGCTATGGTGCACTTTATGAGGTCCTCCATCAGCTCGCTGAACCTGTTGGGGGCAGACCGCGGAGGCGCCCGCGAGCAACATGCCGTTGGGAGGTCTTAGTGTGCGAGCCACGAGGAGCCAGCATACAATGCGCCGGAGGTGAAGTACCCCGACAAAGCTTTCTTTCCCTCCCTCCCATGCCAACGCGCCCAACGGTGCTCCGCAGGTGCCTTACACCACCCCAACCCACGGCAGGCGCCCTACACCACCCAACCCGCCTTACACCACCCCAACCCACACTGCTGTCACAACATCCGCCCTCTCGATCCGAGCCCCCACCCACCTGCCACTGTGCAGCCATAACGGCAGGTTGCCCTCCGCCAGTGCGCTCTGCACCTTGGCGCCAAACGCCAGCAGCGGCGAGCTGCGGCCCCCCGCCCACGGCACCGTGGCCTGGAGCTTGCTGGGCGTGCGCTCGGGCTCTCGCGAGTAGAACGCCAGGGCGGCGGTGGTGTGGCCCTCCACGCCGCTGCTGCCCGCCAGCGCGCCCGCGCCTCCGCCGAACAGCTCCTCGTGCACCTCCGGCTGCAGGCTGCTGTACTGCAGCAGCAGCACCACCAGCTCCTGGGGGCCGTGGATGAAGGCGTGGTGCAGCGGCGCCTCGGGGCCGTGCGGCGCGGCCACGTGGAAGCCGCCCACCTGCCGGCAGCCCTCCCGAGGCGGCTCGTCCACCACGGCCCCGTGCGCTAGCAGCCCGGCCACCAGCACGTTGAGCGCCTCGTGCGCTGCTGAGAACATGTCGCTGGGGCCCGAGTGCGCCCAGGCGCCGACGCCGCTGCCGAGGGAAACGCTGGCGGTGCTTCTGGTGGCCGCAGCCGGGTCGTTGAGGCCCGGAGAGGGCGGCATGCTGGCGAGGATGCCGCCCGGGCCGGTGCCGGTGCCAGCCTGCGGAAGCGCGCCTCCGCTTGCGGACTGCAGCGCGGTGCGGTAGTTCCTGACGACCACCATGAGCAGTGAGGTGCTGGTGATGCTGGGGTGCTCGGCGTGGGACAGGAAGCGGTCCGGCTGGAGCCCCTGCTCCACCATGGCGGCCAGCGCGGCCACAGCCGTCAGGGAGTCGGCCTGGAACTCGCACAGCGCCTTTGCTAGGGGGCGGCCGGTGAAGTCGTGGAAGAGCCGTGCGCGGAAGAGCTTCAGCTCGGCAGCCTTCCCGGCGGTTGATGGCGGCATCGCGCTTGCGGACTTGGACGCCCCCTCCGGCTCCAGGGAGGCAGACGGCAGCAGGAAGCTGTTGCTGCTGTCCCGCTGAGTCCTTTTGGGGGGGGCGTCCGCATCCATGCCGGGACCGTCATTTGCGCCCGCGAAGCTGGCGGCGAGGCTGGCGTTGCGTGGGCTGTCGGGGGGGCTGTCGCGTGAGTTGGCGTCGTCGTCCGCGAAGCCCATGGACGTGAGCGGGGGTGCCAGGAGCTGCTGCTGCTGCTGTTTCGCCTGCGCCGCAGCACGGACCACGCAGCCGCAGTCCAGCTTCGCGATGCGCCTGGCGGCATCGCACAGGTTGTACCGGAGCGTGTCCGGCCGGCAGCAGCCGTACTTGAAGAGGCTTCCGACCGCGTCCGACGTCTGAGCCACAACCAGCGGCCGGAACCTTTTGGGCCCCCGGGGTAGCAGGGGCCGCGGGAAGGGTGGGTGCAGTCGGAGGCGAGCGTCAACCACTTGGTATGCCCCTCAGTGCACACACGATGTTAGTGTTGGTGGGCAAATTAAACATTTAGGCGCATAGTGTGTTGCGTACAGTGGCGCTGTTGTTAGCGGTATGTGTCGTGACACAGACAGGATGCGTTCAGAGCTCAAGGTGCGGGGTGTCCGCGGGCAACACGTGGATGTGGGAGGCGCAGGTAGCAGGTAGCATGGCAATAGTCGCTTGGGGTCCTCCTACAGCACCAGCACGGACACACACAGACACACAGCCCCCCCATCCTCCTACATCATGTACACGGGGTAGTGCCTCGCCAGTCGCCCCAACCCCGCATCCGCTGGTCCCACCTAAAGCAGCCGTACGTGCTCCTGTCCTCCATCAGCGACTTCCGCCGGGCGATAGCCAGCGACAGCAGCCGCACGCACTCGCCATTGCCCCCGAGGGCCGCAGCGCCCAGCGGCGTCACCCAGGGGCACCCGGGGGGCAGCTCCTCGGGCGGCGACCGCCACGTCATGGCGAACGCGGTCGGCGCCGCCTGGGCGGCCTCCATCATGGCTTTCAGCAGCTCGTCCACCATCCGCTCGTTGCCGTGCGCGGCCGCAATGGTCAGCGGGTGGCAGGCGTGGTACAGGTAGTGCCGCTGCAGCAGCGACTTGAGGACCGCGGTGGCGGTGACCATGCAGGCGTTCTGGGGCAGGGGCGCGAGCTCAGGACCGCTCCTACCCCCGCCGGAGCCAGCTGACGGGGCCAGACCGGCGCCAGGGCGTTTAGGGTACAGCTTTGGGTTGACCCAGATGAGGTTGTCCAAGACCTCGGGCTGGGTCTTGAGCAGCTCCAGCACGTCGTCCAGATCGTTGGCCCACGCGGCGCGGTGCAGGTCGGGCAGGCCGTCCGGCTCTGGCAGCGCCATGAGGGGGTTCAGGCGGGCCTGAGACATCCAGATCGGCGCTGCGCTGCCGCTGGGCGAGAAGGTGCTGGGTTTGTGGGGGTGGTTGGCGTGCGGCCCCGTGAAGCTGAGCGGCTGACCGGGGAGGCGGATGCCCGCGGCGTCGTTGCCGTCGTCAGCCCCCTCGTCGTCACTGCCGCCTTGTATCTGCACCCGGCGCTTGAACCGGGTGGGCCGCACCGGTGGCGCGGCGGACGCCATGCTCGTGGCGCTGAGGTGCCGGCTTAGCCCGTCATCGAGGCCGTTGAGGGATGGCGATTCGGACTCCGCTACGGCCACGGTGAGCGCACGATTGCGCGATGCCAGGCCATCACCCTTCTGGGGTGATTGACGTACGCCCTCAATGTCACCGCTCTGGTAGCCGTCCGGTCGCAGTCGGTGAAGGTCGTCGTCAAGCGACGGCAAGCCTCGCACCACGCTGGTCTCCCGGGACAACATAGCGCCAAGATGGGATGGAACAACGGCGCAGGAAAGCGTATTGCAATTTGTTCCGCACTTCTATGGGCGAACCCATAGCGTATGCTCACTCGCCAAGGCCAGCGCCATGCAGGGCACACCACCTCCTCGTCCTAAAGGTAGTAGCCGTCAAGGTGGCCTGGCGATTCAGCGTTGAAATAATCAGGTCGCTTCGTTGGAAGCAGGCGAACAGGTAAAGGTCAGGAAGCCTGCAAAAAAGGAAAGCTCGACAGTGACATAGTAGTCTAGGTTTTGGAAACGAGGCCGCGATTGCTGGGACCCATCATGCAAGACTGCTGGTCCGGAAAGGAAACGTACGGCTTTTGGTGACCTTCGATTAGTTTGTGACTCTACAAGAGCTGGGGGAACTTTGCAAGCGCAAAATGCGTTGAGAGCACATCCAATCTGCACACTCAGGTTAATGCGCAGCGAAACATTTTGCCTGGAATACGCCATAATGCT
Source organism: Yamagishiella unicocca (assembly GCA_003116995.1). Classification (NCBI taxonomy): domain Eukaryota; kingdom Viridiplantae; phylum Chlorophyta; class Chlorophyceae; order Chlamydomonadales; family Volvocaceae; genus Yamagishiella; species Yamagishiella unicocca. The sequence goes on along the minus strand of BDSL01000157.1, from coordinate 68,991 downwards.
ACACCTTTACTTGATGCATTCCGTTCTTAACCAAGCGGCCCCTAATAGTCGACCTCTTACATCGATAATGTAGAAGCCAATTGATATCAGCATCTCGTTCCTTAGGTCGAGACGCGGGTTCCGTGTGCCATGCCGCCGTTACCAACGTTATGGGACCCTGCGGGGGCTGTGGACAAGCTGCCACAGCCCTTTCGTATGATCGACAAGATTCTGGCGGACATTGTGGAGCAGGTCGTTGACCTTATTGGCAAGCGTGAACAGCAGCGAAAACTTGAGGAGGCAGCCAAGGTCAACCTGGTAAGGGAAGACCCTTACACTTGTGGGCATCATGTTGATGCCTAGGATGTGTCGGTCAAACGGCAGCATCTTTTGTTTGCGCGCTGGTCTGGGGTTGGTTGGGAGATGTGAAAGGGGTTTTCGGCACGCTATCAGTCGTCTGGCCAGCGATGATGGCAATTCATTGCAGCTGTTACGAAATGCGTCATATCATATGCTGTCTATGTCAGAGGGTTCGAGTTTGGGCGTGCTTCAAAGTGGTCTCCGGCGGTGTAGAAGGGACGGACACTGGATGCCGGCAAGAGGAGGGTTCCCAGTCGCTGAACTTGGGGACGCCTCACGCGTGAACGCTAGTAGTTGCGTACAACAACCTTCTACCACTACAGAACAGCGGCGGATAGGCCCCGGCGGATAGGTGAGCAGATGTGCGTTGGTGGGTAGCGGTGGTTGGCATCAGCCTCACCGTAAGGGCAGGCCTCCTCGCCCCATACTGGACCGCCGCACCATCGCCACACCTGGACCCTGACCCCCCCCGCCCCCGCCCCCGCCCCCGCCCCTGGGCCCCCCCCCTCCCTCTCTGGACCGCAGACCTTCGCCCCACACGCCGTCATGGAGGTGCCGCCGGACACGTCCACCTTTCTGCCCATAGGGATAGGTACGCGCTGCGCCGCCGCCTGGATTGGGCACGAGCGCCTAGCGGGGCGGTGGGTGCGTCCCGGTGCTGCCACATGGTGGCCGCCGCCCTATGTTGAGTCCGTCTTCGCCCTCATCGCTGTGCATCCTGGGGATTAGGGGTATGCCCAGGGGACGGAGAGGGCAGTGAAGTGCCAGCACCGCAGCGAATGCACGCGTGCAGCGGACATTGCGGCGCACCCGCCTTGTGAGCATCACGTCATATGAGTGGTAGCACCCGCCTGCTGGTGCCGCCTATTCGTCATATAAGTGGTAGCGCCCGCCTGCTGGTTGGTCGTCCGCCAACATCAAGGACCCTACCCCCCCCCTCCCCCTTCCCTGCCCCCCCCCGCAGCGGGTGTTGCGGCGGTGGCGCTGCCTGACGGGGAGCTCCGTGTGTACAGCGCCCGGGACGCCAGCAGCAGCTTCTCGGACCGGACCCACGCCTCGCCCGTCACTGCGCTGGTGGGCCGTCGAGGGAGGGAGGGAGGGCAGGGAGGGAGGGAGGGCAGGGAGGGAGGGAGGGAGGGCAGGGAGGCTGTGTAGCTTCAGGGGCGGGGGCCCAGGGTGGCCTGGCGGGTGTCACACGGCAAGAGGAGGAAGTCGTGGGGCGCCGGAGGGCGAATGTTTTCGGCTCGGCGCACCTTGGGGTCTTGGCCGCTGCATCTTGCATTGGTCCTAGGCGACGCCGCGCCTATCGTTGCCTTCATTGAGGGCGCCAGCGGCTGGGGCCCGGAGTCACACGCAGCCCGCCGCCACCTCCGCCGCTGCCGCCACCACCAGCCCCCTGGACGCGGTGATCCTTTCCCCATGCCCGGCCCCGTACCCGGCCCTCCGCCTCCACCCGGCCCACTGACGACCCCCCTCCTGCGTCCGTCCCTCCGCCTCCACCCCCTAGGAGGCCGGCATGGTGGTGTCCACCAGCGGCCGCCTGCTGGCCGCCGCCTCCCGCAGCACCCTCTCGCTGCACGAGGTGGACATTAAGACGTGCGAGATGGCGGTGCTGGCGACGGTGCGTTGTGGCGGGAACGGGAGGGAGGGGGGAGGTTGGGGAGGAAACCGGTTACGCAACGAAGGAAATGGAGGGCAGAAACGAACTGGCGAATAGTCTTAGGGGTACTGTGGGGAGGGACAGAGGGTGGGGAGGGGAGGGAGGGAGGATGAGGAGGGGGGGTTGAGGGGAGGGCGGGAGGGTAGAGAAGGCAGGGGAGGGAGGGGAGGGACGGGGTATGAGAGGGAACCAGGAGGGGGGCATCCTTTCCCTCCGTACTCTCGCCGCCCCCACGTTGGCAGCCCATCCAACCCCACTTGCCCCACGGTTTGCTGCCTTCGGGTTCATCCTGTGCCCTGCTCCTTGCCCGTAACTCCTAGGCGTTGCCTTGCTCGCTTTCAACCCCCTCTCCCCTCCCCTCAGGTCCCGCTGCACCCCGACCCGGACGACCCCTCCCCCCCCGTCCGCATCTACTGGTCCGACACCCTGGGCCACCTGGCGGTGTGCTTCGGCTCCGGAGCCCTGGCGCTGTACTCGGTGCACATGCCGGCGCCCAATGTGCCCCTGGACGGCGCGGAGGCCTTCATGGCGCTCCGCATCAGCGCCTTCGGGAGCACCAGCGTGGAGGAGCTGCTGAGGGTGCCCGCGGCCACTGTGCGAGGTGGGGCCTGGGGGGGTTGAGGAAAGTCCGTGGACGTTGGGGGGCCCCGAATGACGGCGCGCAACGACGGAATGTCCCGCCCTTGGTCCCGCCGACTCGGTGCGTGAGCTGCCGTATGGTGCTTCTGCGCGCACCCGCCACCGCACCTTCCTCTTTCCCCCACACCTGAGCCACACTCGCCTGTCAACCCCCGCGCCCACCCCTCGCGGCCCCGTCCCTCCCCCACCCTCCGTCGCAGCCTACTGCCTGGGCAGCGCGCACGTGGGGCCCAGCAACCTGGTGTGGCAGCTGCAGCAGCGGCCGGACAAGAACCCGCACTCGGACCGCTACCACAAGGTGTGCGGGGGGCGGGGGGATTGAGGAAGAAACCGAGGGGGGGGATGAGGAAGGAAAAAGGGGGATCTGTTGAGCAACTGGGAGCTGGTGCTACTTGGATGTGACTTGTGGCGCGATGGATGTGGGGCCGCGGCCGGGGCTACTACTGTTGGGGCTCAGGATGGCAGGGGGGTAGTAAGAATGCATGGGAGGGTGTCCGGGGGAGTGGGGCCGGCCCCAAGAGCCACAGTGAGCGGCCCCCACCCCCAGCCAACCCGCGCTCCCGGTGACGCCCTCCATGAGTCCATGTCCTGGTCGACCCCTTGCTGCACCCCTCCCGCCCCAACACCACCGCACCCCGCTGGCTCCCGAACAACCCCACAACGCCCCTCCACACTGCCACGACCACCCCGATGACCGCGAGCACAACCACGACCACGGAAAACATTTGTTTCACCCACCGGTGGACTTCCGCTTGTGCCTGGCTTGACACCCTGACTTCCTACCACCTCACCCCCCATTTTGCCTCACGTAACCACCGCGGCGTCTCTACCCCCGCCCTCCGCTGCTCCTCCAGAGCGCCCGCGGCGCCTACATCTGGTGGGAGGGCGCCAGCCGGCTGCTGCTGATCGACCTCGCCGCCGCCAGCGCCGCCAAGTCCGCCCACCCGCAGCACCCCACCCCCGAAGTGGAGGCGTCCTTCGCCAGCGCCAAGCCCATCAGCAAGAGCATCAGCTCCAAGACGGTGGTCCCGCCCACCACCGCCCCCAACGCAGACGCCGCCCCGGGCCCGGTGACCGCTGCCGCGCCGCCGCCCGGCGAGCCCGCCGGTCCCCCGCGGACGCCCCGCATCGCGCCCCTCTCTCGCGACTGGCTGCTGCCGCACAACGTGACGGCCGCGGCGGCCACCACCGACCACAAGACCATGGCCTGGGGCCTGGCGGACGGCTCGGTGGTGCTGTGGGACGACCGGGCCTGCTGCGCGAGCAAGGTGCTCCCGCGGCTCAAGGGCGGCATCACGGCGCTGGCCTGGGTCAACGGCGTGGCGCACAAGCTGATGTGCGCCTCCGCGGAAGGCGACATCTTCATCGCCGACATTATCAAACCAGAGGACAGCAGCCAGAAGCCGTATGAGTTCCCGCAGGCGATCCACCAGATCTACTTTTTGCCCAACGAGCCCTTTGCGCTGTGCGTCTGCCGGGGGCACACGTCGTCGGACGGCGAGCTGGCGGCGGGGGTCAGCGGCAGCAGCGGAGGCACAGGAGGCGCCGGCGGCCCCGGCGGCGCGCTGGGCACCCGGGCGCTGCGTCCGCGTATCATCTGGTACAACGTGTTGGAGGAGAAGCCCATGGCGGAGCTGATGGGGCCGCAGGCGGGGCAGAGCTTCGGACTGGCGTGCTGCGTGCCGCCGCCGCGGCCGCCGACACCGCCGTCGGTGGCGCCGGAGGCGAGTCAGGCGCCGGCCGCGGCGGCGGCAGCGGCGGCAGCTCCTCCCGGCAGCCAGGCGCCTACTCCGGAGCCCGGCGCGTCCCCCGCCGCCAAGCAGGCGGTGCTGAGCGCGCTGACGGTGATGGGCGCCAACGTGCCTCTGGGTCCGCGGCTGGTGCCGGTGGCGCTCGAGGTGCCCCCCGGGCAGGTGGTGGTGTACCCCGCTATGGCGGTGCACGACACGTACCTGCTGGTGGGCGGCGACCTGGCGGACAAGGTGGTGCACTCCAACTTCGCGGACGAGAACGAGGTGCCCAAGCGGGTGGCGCTGCTCTACATGTACAAGGTGGACGCGCTGGTGCGGCACCTGCTGCCCGAGGACGAGACGCACTCCAGGCAGGTGGCGGCCGTGGGGAAGGTGTGAGTGGAAACCCGGCCCAGGCGGCCCGGGGGCAGGGGTACTAGAGGAAACCAGGGGGCGGCCCGGGAGGAGGGGGGCGTAGAACCGCGTGTTGGTCGCATGAGGCGAAGCAACCGGGCTCGGTGGGGTGGGGAGGGAAAACCGGTGAAGCGACGAACGGGGAGGTGAATTAGTAGATTGGATTGGGACGAGCGAGGTGAGGGAGTTTCGCCGGGTGTGGAGGGGCAGGGGGGGCGGGTGCATTAAGGGGTGGCGGGCGGCGGGAGAGTAATGGGTGAGCGACCTAGAGGCGGCGGGGCTGTGGTCTGGTGGCGGCGCTTGGCGGATTCGGGTGCTGTTGGTGTCGGCACTGGGCTCGTGGTGTTGACCGGCGACAGCGCAGCGTGGCTGTTGCCCCCTCCCTGGAGGGAGCGGGAACAACTAGGTCGGCATGGCGCCGGGTGGTGCCAGTCACCTACCGCTCCCCCACCCACCTGCCTCACCCCCGGTTGTCCCCCCGCAGGCTGGGCCGGGTGGTTCTGGACCGGCTGCTGGCGGACCTCGAGGCACCCAAGGCCAGCAAGAGGAAGGGTGAGATCGCCGCTCGTTGCGCTGCGTGTTGGCCGACCGAGAGTGTTGCGTCACCGCCACCACGACCACAGTAACAATACCACCATCAACACACCATTGTGGTCGCGCCAGCCCCATCCCGCCCTGTCCTGAACGGACCCCGTGCCCCTCTCCCCCCGCCTCGCACCCTGCACCTCGCTGCAGGCAAGCGAGTGACGATGGACGTGGAGGACGCCGATGCGCCCAAGCTGCCCTCCTCCATGCGCAAGCCCGACCCCTTCGACACGGGCGCCGCACGGCCGTCCAGCCGCGGCGGCAACCGCCACATCACGTTTGGCAGCGCCGAGGAGCTGTTCGACGACACCCTGGGCGGCGCCGGCAAGGTGTTTCCCAAGGAGTCCAAGGTGTTCCCCAAGGAGACCAAGAAGGGGCTCAAGGCGGCGCCCGACGACATGATGAACAAGGACAGGAGGGTGAGACCGCGGGGGATGAGAGGAAACCCGTGGGTCGGCACTGAATAGTGAAACCGACTAGGAAGCGTGCGGGTACATACATTTAAGATTGCATGCGGCGGCGGGATTGGGGGCGCTGCGAGGAGGGCCGCCGGCCCCTTAGCTAGCCAGGGGCAGCCGCACACGGAGCACGGATCCCACGCCACGCGCACTGGGGTTTGGTGAATTCCAGACGCCGTACACATGTGGTGTGCGTTGTGCCTGCCTGCTGGCGCATCTAAAGCTTGGAAATGGAACGCGTGCATGTGTGCCGCCGTATGCCGGTGTACGGCGTAAGGCAGAAGCCCCTGTGGCAAAGAAACAATAACCCCCCTCCCGCGCCCCCCCGCCCTCGTCCGCGCAGGGTTCCGACGGCAAGCCCCGCCTGGCGCCTCTGGGCCTGGAGAAGGCCAAGGAGACGCCGGCGCCGTTCGCCGAGCGCAGCCAGTCCCCTCCCTGGCACCACACCAACCCGCTGGCGCGCATCCACCCCGACTGGGAGGAGGCCCCCGTGCTCATCCGCATCATGGAGCGCATCGGGTCCAAGGGCGGCGGCCGCAAGCGCCGCGACAAGCGGCTGGAGACGCTGACCAGCGAGATGATGGCCAAGTTCGCGAAGGAGGTGGGCGCCAAGCCCAACCTGCTGGTGACTTGATGCGCCCCGAGGACCGGAGTGTGGGGGTGCGTGCAGTGACCCTGGTCGTCGCGCAGCGGGAGGGCGCAGCAGGGGAGCTAGATTCCCCACCAAGGGGGTGGAGCCGCGGGGTTGCAGCTTGGGGCTCATTTTGCTGAAGGCCGCGCCAGGAGTGGTGACGGGAACGTGACTGGCCGGGCTGTGGGGTACTTGACCTGGCCTGACCTGGGAGCAGGGTACCTGGCAGCAGTGTGTAATTGGACGCGCTCCGCCGGAGCAGGTGCTGACTGGGCTGTCAAGACTGCGGGGACTGGGCTACGTGCGCCTGGGCATGCTGCCGTACGTGGTTGGTTGGGCCTCGTCAGCGGCGTAGGCTGGGGTGTTGCGGACCGAGTTGGCCTGGGTGCCAGCGGTGGTGTCGGGACCTGCTCGGCGGAGCGCAGTGACTAAGCTGGAACTGCGGACGAATGACGGACGATGCAAGCACTGTGTACTGTGCCATACATCTGTACTTGGCACGACCCCCCCACACACACATATTGTCAGGCGTATGCCCTTGTTTAGGGACAGATCCCGGCGGACTTTGTTGACTGGCAGGCTTCCGACCCGCAACCCCAGCTGCACCTGGCGCACTGGCGGGAGCAGGCGTGAACGTGTGGCGACCAGGGTGTCAGGCTGAGGGGGGTAACTGGCGTTCGCCGGGGGCCATGAGCTGACGTGCACGAGGCATCGGTCGGCAAAGCTTTAAGAGTGCGAGCTGGATAGTCGAGGATGAAGGTACGACTGACTTGCCCAACTCCCGTCGCGCCCATGTACAAGGTGTGCGCCCCAACGCGGATGCGTCGCCATCCCATCTCCGCAAGGTGGTGATTGCGGCTTAAATGCGCGGACGCTAGCTGGGGGCCCTTATAAGTTATAACCGAGGCGGCAGGCCCCTGTGGTGTCTGCACGTGGCTGCGGTGGTGTCACCGCCCATCATAGGATTGTCATCGGCCTGAGCTACCGTATAGGGGGGGCCGTCGCGAGCCGCCTGGCAAGGTGTAGTAAGGGCGGCCGCAGGCCAGGCCCACACAAAAGCAACCCTTGCAAGTCCATGTTATGCTCTAATCCGCCAAACACCGCCTGTCGTGCTCCAGGTGTCACTGGCAGTCACCGGAGTAGTCGTAACTGTTATAGTGGGCCCCAGACCGTGGGCTGCACTGTCACAGTGGGCCCCCCAAAAAACCCATACAACCGAGACACGATAAACCACCAGAAATCCCGAACAAGGGCCCAGAGAACAACACCGAAGTGGTTTAGGCCGAAATGAACGCCAGGAAAGAAGACACAATCCTTTTTGGGCCTCCAAGCGCAGTTGTTCGGCAGAGACCCAAGGATATGTCTGCAGTGCATGATATCCACTCATGCTTGCGTTTCGCACGCCAGGAAAAACCCATCCGGCAGTGACCTGAGACGTGCGTTACCATTGCTGACCATGCATCGCGCCATCAGCCCCGTGGCACAACTGTCGGTGCGGTGGGCCATCGCGAGCCCCGCCCTCATCGACACGACCGCCTCTCATGTCTCATGCCTTTTAAACACAACGCCATTTGTCCCATCCAGCTTCATCACCAGCCAGCTGCTACCGCCCGGACCTACAGTACTCCACTAGAGGCCCCAGCCTCCAACCCCGGGCGGGTACACGCCGCGTCCGTAATGACGATTACACCCTCAGTTCAGCCCTCTGTCATATCTACTTTGATTAGTTTTGGTTCTTCTACTCTTATCGTAAGCACGGTGCGCGTCGCCGCCTACGGTGTCCGGTGCAGGTTCCTATCGCTCTTGCAGTCAGCCGGGCGGGGCCAGGGGCCGCTCGATGACGATGATGATCCTCACGCCCGCACGCCGCGTCTGCTGCTGCTGCTGCCGCGCTCACGCCACGGGGCCCAGCCCGACCTTCCGCACCGCATCCTCGATGTCCTTGGTCGCCTCCCGGCTGCAGCCGCCCGCACCGCTGGTCTCGATCACCAGCTGGCCGCACGCGCCTGCACGAGGAGGAGGAGGAGGAGAGAGGGCGTACAAGAGAATGGCGGAGGCGACCAAGAGGTGACATGCACTTACAGGGGCAGACTTTCATGCCGTCAATCACCACTGCCCTTACCTCCGCTGACCGTCCCCCGCGAAGCACCTCAGCCCACCAGCGGCTACACACAGAACGCCCCTCGACGCAAAGCGGCAGCGACCAGATCCACCCGCCTGTCCGTTGCCCCTGCCGCTGCCCGCTGTTATTAGCTCACCTGAGATGTCCTGTCCCATCTCCTGGCGGATGGTGGTGTGCAGGCCGTACGTGTGGCGCAGCACGCTCTGGAAGGCCGCCACGCTGCCGTCCACGGGCGCCTCGAAGAAGGGCCCCTCGGGCTGGTAGATGGGGTTCCAGGGTATGAGGTTGATCACCACGTTGTCGCCCTGCGCGGGACGACACCGCATGACACGACGGGGCACCACAGGGGGGGCTTAGCAGGTGGACATGCTTGCTTATGTTCGTACGTGCGTGCATATGCCGCATGTGGAACTGTGTTACGCCTTACGCGTTAGCTTGCGGAGCGCGTCAGGTGGACCGGGCAGGTCGGCATTAGGTAGGAGCGCAGTCGGCAGGCCAATCTCCACCACCCCCGACGACACATCGCCCAGCCCGCGGTGCGCGGCTGCCCATGGCTGTGCAGCCAGCTGCCAGGCCACCAGCTCGCCGATACCCCCCAGGACCCAGCTTCACCGGTCGCCACCTGCGCATCAGGGCCTTCGGACACAAGACGCCGCTGCGGTAACCTTTCCCCCCAACCCCTCCCCCCTAACTCCCTCCCAAGCTCTGGCTGCCCCACGCTCCTCCCCCCCTCGGCGAAATACCTGAAGCAAGTTTTCCAGCATGCCATTCCAAACCAAAACAAGTGTCCCTCCCCTTCCCCCCTCCCTCAACCCGGCCCACAGCCCACCTTGAGCAGCTGCCCCAGCTGGTGCGCCTGTTCCTCTCCGTCGTTTACGCCCGACAGCATCACGTACTCGTAGAACACCTTCTGCGAGCTGTTGGCCTGGTAGGCGCGCACCGCGTCCATCAGCGCGGGCAGCTTGTAGGCGCGAGCGGAGGGGACGATCTTGGCGCGCAGCTCCTGGGTGGGCGCGTGCAGGGAGAGCGCCAGGCTCACACCCTGCGGCGGAGGGGGGGGGAGCGACGAGGTGGTCTTAGTGGCGGCGGTGCTGGGGAAGTGGCGGTACTGGGGTAGCGGCGACCCTACAGCGAGTGGAGCGCTGCCGGGGAACAAGCGGCAGCAGCAGCTGGTGCAGCGGAAGACGGCGGCACCCGGTGCGGCGGCGGACCCGCACGAGCGCCAGGGACGGCGGCTGGTGGGCTCCACGTAGCCGGGGGTCGCTGTTACCGGCACCTTCCAGGACTAAGATTAAGGTTGAGTGTGGAACATCGTCATGTTGTCGTCCCAGCACCACACAAGCTAATAAGCCGGAGGCTCGCAGCTCCCCGACATTTTCCCCCACCGTCCCCCTGCTCCTCTTGCCCCCCTCCTCCCCTTGCCCCCTCACCGGCAGATCCTGCGCCAGCTGCTTGATTCGCGGGATGACGCCCACGGTGGACACCGTCACGTGGCGCCGCCGCAGCCCGAAGTAGCGCGAGTCCGTCATCATGGCCACAGCGCCCCGCACCGCCTCGTAGTTGTTGAGCGGCTCGCCCATGCCCTGGACAGCGACCAGCAGCCGGGCGCAAGTGAGTGCGAGCAGGTGGGAGCAAGCCGGGGCTCACACACGGCGGGGCAGGAGCTCCAGGGAACGGCATGGGGCCGGGATCAGCAGTGGGGCATGCGCTGTGCGAATGCGGGACGCGGCTGCTGGTCCCGCGCTGCTGCCTCCTAAGTCCTTTGTCAGCCGCACGCTTGCTACTGCGGCGGCGGCATTGCACTCCTTAGGTCGTCCCAGCGAGGCGGCAGGATGCAGGCGCTCGCGAGGTAAGTCGAGGGGAGGAACCCGTGAGGGGTTGGGACGACGTGGTGGGTACCGGCAGGACCCGGCCGCGCCCTCCCTACATCGGTGGCCTTCCATGGCGGGGCCTCCACGCACGCTCGCCGGGACCGAAGCCCTCATTCCCCTCGGTACCCGCCACCTGGGACCGCCTTAGAAGGGTTGCAAAGGGCGCCCTATTGAGCCCTGACTCGCCCCCTGACCAACCTGCTGCCCGCCACTCCTGCCTCGCCCCCTGCCCCCTCCTGCCCCGCCCCCTACCATGAAGACAATGTTCCGGATCCTCGTCACCGCGCGGGCGTGGATGAGCTGCTCCACAATCTCCCCCGCGTTAAGGTTGCCTTTGAGGCCCATGGTGCCTGAGGGCGCGAGCGGGAGCGAGGAGCCGTGCGACGAGGGCCGGAGGTTGGGCGGTCGAGTAGCCCCCAGATGTTCCGTGTTAAGTGGGGACGCTGATGGGGACCCGACGTTTCGTGACGCGCCGTGTGATGTCAGTTTGCGGGTGCGGCGGTTGCTAGCCGGCAGTTTCCCTGATGCCCCCTCGACCCTCGGCTCGTGGTGCTCCTCCCGCCGAGGACAGCCAGCCCTCCTGCCCAAGTGGTGGCTGTCAGGCGCAGCGGTGACCCTGACCCCAACCTTGGGGGGGCGGCGGCGCACTGCGGAACCGCCCGCCCATGTGTGTGTGGGGGGGTCCCCTTCCCGCTACCCCCCACCAGGTGTCCGAAGCCTCTGCGCCAGCTACACTTCCCACGTCGAGTAACCGGGTCTTTTGGGGCCCCCCTCCGGGCGGCCCCAGCAGCCGTCAAGTCCCCGCGAGTGCGCCTCCGCCGCCTCCGCCCCGACTGGGTCGACTCCGGGGTGCGCCCGAGAAGGGCGGTCACCACGTGATCCAGTTGGCCCTCCCACCGCACCTGTCACCCCACCACCACCACCACCTCGCCCCCCCAGAGGCTGCGCCCCGACCCCCCCCCCCGCACACCTGTTGCGCAGAACGTGCAGCCCATCTGGCAGCCCACTTGCGACGACACGCACAGCGTCGACCGCTTCCGCAAGCGAGCCGCCGCCGCCGCCGCCGCTGACGTGACCGACAGCGCGCTGGAGGACGCCTCCGCGTCGTCCCCGGCCCCCCCTCCGCAGCTCCCTCGCTCCCCGCCCTCCTCGCACGCCCCCGCGTCGCCGCCACCCGCCGCCGCTGCTGCTGGTCGCTGCGGCCGCTGCTGCTCCTCGTCGTCCTCCTCGTCCCCCTGGTCGACCGGCAGGTGGGGGTGGGTCTCCAGACCGGCAGCCGCCAGCACCTGCGGGTCGCGACCTAGGACAAGAGGGCGAGTGCCCGGGGGCGAGGGAGGGTCAAATCATGTTCTACCGTAACGAATGGATCGATCAGCTTCATGATTTTTTAGGATTTGCTATGTGTCTGTATGTGCATGGCGCAAGTATGGACTCCGCTCCAGGCCCGGATTGGGCGAGTGGAAAAGTTGTTGCCGAGTGGCTTGATGCTCCTGGTGGCCCCCTGAGGTTGGCCGTACGCCCGCACGCCCTGCCGTAAGTCCCCGTCCCCGGGTGCGCTTCCGCGGGCCTCACTTGGCGACTCGTACGTCATCACGACAGCCTCGACCTGCATCCCGTCCTGCAGCTCCACCAACAGCTTTGTGGTGGTGCTGTCGCTGCTGGACTGGCACTTCACCACCCGCGTCGTGAACTTAGCGAAGTACTTGTCCAGCAGCGCCGAGGCCGCCCGGGGCATGTCGGGGACATCGTGCCAGGTGCTCTCCGGGTGGCGGATGAGGTGCCTGCGGCGTCAGGAGGTGGGGGCCGTAAATACACCGTACACCGTGCAAGCTGCTTGGTAAGTCTGTCCGCTTAACCATCTAACGAATCCTGCGGCTACACACGGATGCAGGTGACTGTTGAATCCCGCCAACGACCTCAAGAGGTCGGAAACGGACATCAACTAGGAAGGACCGAGGCCGGGCGAAACGACGGGGTGACAGTAGGGGGGAGCCCTACCTGGGCTAGCCAGCTCCCCACCAATCGGCGATTCAAATAACCCTTTCCTGACACTAAGAACCCCACTGCGGCGTCCCGGATGACCCCAGAAAGTGGCCCACGGATACAGACACTAGCCCCAGGCACGCATTGCATCCAAAATATTACCCTATGCATAATAAGTTTCCACGCTTTAGGCTGTATACACAACGGCGAGGACGGCAACTTCAGGAGGGCTTGGATGTCGTTCGGCGGCGGCACTGCGACTCTCGACAATACTCACCCCCACATACGAATAGCATGAAGCTGCTTTATACCCTCCTCTTGAAAAGCCTGAAGGACGGCGCTTGTATCCCATACAGACTGCGGGGACAACTTCCTCGGGGCCGGCATGGTCGAGGTAGCTGACCAACCCTGCAGCTATTTTTGGGGAATATGGAACAGAATGTAGTTCTCAAGGGCCTGATAACCAACTTGAAAAGCCCTGCGAAGTCAACGGGTCGCAGCTGGACTGAACTCCTGTTGTTCTGTGACACCGTGCTCGGAGATGACTATAACAGATTAGTCCCTGACGTGTGTATATTATGTTACAACTATTACGGTACTTAACACCTGCGCTAACTGACCGCAGTTTGTCCTGCGCCTGTCCCGCATCAGACGACAATTACGGCATCGCAGTCATCTCGGCGCGCCACCCGCACAACGCTGGCGTCAGCTCCAAATCCACGACACCTTGCGCGAGAACTGCGCCGCTAAGGCTGCCCGCTCCATCGGCGCCCTGCAGCACAACACGAGCGCTCAGCCGCGCCAACGCAGCCGTCAGCGCCGCCTCGTCCGCCACCGCATTCCCTACTAAGAACGACGCCACGAAGGGCTGGGCCGCCGTGCCCGAGTTGTCCAGCGCCCTAATCGGCCCAGGCTGTTGCCAGCGCAGCACGCGTGTCTTGGCGTCGAACACTGCCCCTGCGGGGTCAGCTCGCAGCGGATGCTCCAGCAGCGCGGGCACAGTGATCTCGACCTCAAGCCCTGCGAGCCGCGCGTATGGGGAAGGGGCCTCGCTTCGACATCCCAAGGAAAGTGAAGCACGAGGATGGGTGTAAACCGAGTGTTGTACGTTTCTGCATACCAGTACAACTAAATATCGATCGAGGTCGTAATGTCCAGGCATGGCTCTCTTCCCGACCACCCCCTGCGCGGCTGGTCCGATGGTGGCTTACCAGCGGTGCGGGGCGCCACTCGCCGGCTGATGGAGTAGTGCAGCCCCAGCGTCACCAGCCGGCGCCCGTCCTGTCCGTCCTGCCATGAGGCCCCCAGCTGCACCTGCGGGGGCAGAGCGGGGCAGCCCACGGGGGGCGAGGTGGGGTCAGGTGCAGAGCGGCGCCAGTCCGTCACTTGCTGGCGGATATAGGCTTGTAGACGGTACTTGCAGCGGTAGCACTAGGCTGCACCCACAAATGCACTACTCAAAAATACTATAGATTGGGCAGCGCCCGTCCCAAGCATGCGAGGATCGCACTTGCAACGGACCCGGCAGGCCGGCCGCGGTGAGGTGATCAGAGCAAGAGCCTGGCAACGACTGGAGGCTCGTTGGCAGACGCCCAGGAGGCACCCAGGCTTGCGGATTGAGGACGTTCACCCGCTGACCCTCGGGCTCCCCACTGCGGATCCTTCTCTTAAGTCGCGCCGCCTAGGATCCTTGGTTGCTGTGGCCCCTACTCACTCATTCGATCTCCGCAAGCACGTGCTGACGCCCGCCGGTGCCCCCTGGCCGCATGCTTCGCGATGACCGCCATCACGGCCCGCGTTGGGCGCTGGGCAGGTGAGTTCGCTGTTTCCTTCGCATACGCGCCACACTCTTCCACCACCTCTATATCCGGGCTGGGACGTCGCCAGGCGTCATTGCGTCCCGACATGTCCCTATCGCCACCCCGGTCCTCCGTTTTACGCTCTCTACCGTAAATTAGTTTGTTTGTTCCTCTTTCCTTAACCGGCCGCCAACGGATCACCTTCGCGGGTTTCCGGCAGTCAAACCAAGTCCACCAGCAAGCACACGCGACCAGGTATCCGAAGCCTAGGCACCAGCTACAATTCCCATGTCGACCAACCGGTTAATGTTTGCAACCCTCTCTATACGCGTTGTACGCTACCCTCACTACCCCACCCCTTGACTGCTAGTAGCAACTTATCGGTCCACCGTTTGACGCCCCACGCAGCCTCAACCCACCTGCATGGGTGGCTGGCATGCCGCTGATGGCAGGTGGTAGCACAGGACCGGCGCCCCCACGTGCGGCTTGGCCAGGATGCCATCCGCCACCAGCAGCCCGCCCACTCGGCCCGGCCGGGAGCAGGCCGGGTGGCGGCGGGCGGTGGTCAACGCAGCGGCCAGGTGCTCATTGGCGGGCTCGGGCACCTGCAGCGGAAGGGGGGTTTGGGGAAGCCGCGGTACCCAGTGGGGCGTAGGTGGGGTTGGACGCTGCAACTGCATATCACGACGAGCCGTGCCATTGTTGTGGTTTGCGGTGGGGACGAGTCGCTGGCTCGTCATTACTCCCCCGACACGTGGTTCCCCTCCGCCAGGTTCCCCCATGACCCGCCACCCCTACCACGTGTGGGCCCCGGAGCCTCCCCCCTGCCGCCTGAGCCTCCCTCCGCCCGCCACACACCCCTGTGACCCAGCCGCTGCGTCTAGCAACACATTTAACCTCCCGCGCTGGTGGCTGCGGACCTGAACCCCTCCGCCGCACTCCTCATCTGTCCCCCGCCCTCCCTGCAAGCCTACCCCGCGCCGACCTGCACTAGAAGTTGCACTGTGTGCACCTTGGACTTGGCCGCCTCCGAAACCCATTCCACACGGCCCGTAAGGCCCGCGCGCGCCAGTCGCCCGCCCACCACCTCGCCGCGCCACACCTCCCCCAGCCGCAGCACCGGCTCGGACGGCACCATGGGCGGGGGGGCGGCGAAGGCCGCGTCGCCGAATGCGTTGTCCTCGAAGCCTGCGGGTGGACGCGGCGCAGACAGGGAGGCCGGACGCGACTGAGTCGCTAAACAGTCGCACTGCTGAAGTACATGGCGGCGATGAGAACAGCGCTTGGCAGAGCAGCTCTCGTGTCCGGCGTGGGCGTGCATCCCTCTCAGGGCTGTAGGCCCACCCGTATCTGGGGAGAGGCTAGCTAGCTGGTGGCCCCGACCCACTGCACTACACCGCACTCGCTGGCCAAGGCAACCCCTCCCCCCTGGCACGCCTCCCATCGACATCTAGGAGCGGCCCTGCCTTGTGGACCTCCTTCGCAGCAAGTTCGAGACACACAGCATCCGCTGTTCCTCACCCATCGCGTCCATCTTCGCCCCTGCCGCCGCTGCGTCCTTCTTGGCCGCCGCCGCCGGGTCGAACGACATCCAGTCGCCAGGGGCCCCTTCTGACGCCGCGAAGGGGTCGTTCGGGTCCGCACCCGGGGCCAGCGTCGGCTTGGGCGCCGTCGCTGCTGCCTCCTCCTTTTTGCCGCCCATATTGAAAAAGTCGTCGTCTGGGGACGACCGTGATTTGGGGAGGAGAGGAAACCGGATGCAAGTTTGGCGGCGGGTTGGGGGCGGCTACGACGAGGCGGGAGACGGGCGCCAGGGAGGATGCAAGCACGTGAGGCCGGCCGCGGGTGGGTCAAGGGTGGAGTGCGCCACTTGGGCGCCCACTGGGTGCGAGCGATCCCGGCCAGTCCGTTACCCCATCCATAACCTGTGCTGCGCCTCTCATCCCTGGCAGTCCTGCCCGTCCTTGCGCATCCCCTCAGTCCCCCGCTGCCGGCGTGGCTGGCCAGGAGACCATGCTGCATGCCGAGACCGGCGGACCCCATGCCACACGCAATGCGTGCTCCTTCACTTACCCCCGAAGTCCAACGACGCTCCCGGCGCCCCCAGGCCGCCCGGTGTCTGCAACGAAACGGGCAGCGGCAAAGTAGAGCTCAAAAAGGTTGGAACGCACCAAGTGCGACTCGGGACCCGGGGCACGCCTTCAGCCGCGGCAGCTGCACGCCTTCAGCCGGGATGGTGCAGCTCACGGCGGCGGCCCTCCGCCGCTGGCCCGGGACCCCAACCGGGCCGTGCTTCATACCTCAGCCGACGATGCGTCGGGCG
Source organism: Yamagishiella unicocca (assembly GCA_003116995.1). Lineage (NCBI taxonomy): Eukaryota > Viridiplantae > Chlorophyta > Chlorophyceae > Chlamydomonadales > Volvocaceae > Yamagishiella > Yamagishiella unicocca. Next base: position 52,437 of record BDSL01000157.1, on the reverse strand, counting down.
AGTAGATTCCTTGATTTCCCCTGATCATGCGGATGGTTTCCTTTCTCGGAAAGGCGCCGACCCCCTGGGCTTCGGACGGCGTCTCTCCTTCCCCTCCCCTCCCCCTCCACCATCTTTGCCTTCACTCGGTTCGCCTCCACGCAACTCACCGCTGCGAAGGGGTCTTGCGGCCCCCCTGGACCGCCGGGCAGCCCACGCGGCGCGGCTGACGCGGCCTGCGCCACCTCCGGCAGCTGGAAGCCCGGCCTCGGCTGCACCCCCTGCATGGCGGCACCCGCGTTGAAGGACAGCAGCGCCAGCTGGTCAATGGCTCCCTGGAGCGTCCTGTGAGGAGCCAGGATACATGGAGGAGAGGGGCTTAGGAACAGGCATCACGTGCAGCTCCGTCCAAGCAGCTCCTCCTATGGGTTTGCATCTCACGCCCTCCTACCCGCCTCGCCCTTCAACTCGCCCCCAGCCCCTACAAACGCATGTTCAAAACGTTTCCCTTCAAGGCTAGTTCTGTGGTGGCCCACGGGGTTCCTCTTCCCACCGCCCCTTCGACTACATCCTCGATTACCCCTCGCCACCCCTCGACCACACCCTCCCTAGCGGCAGCATCAAAAGCAGCAGCAGCGCCCCGATAACACCTGCACACACGGTACGGAACGACACTGCAGACCGCACCTGCGAGCAGCTCGGGCGGCCCCCGCCTGCTGCTGTGGCGGCGTCTTAGGGGCCTCCGGCGTTCCCTTGCCCTTGTCCCTCTCGTGCAGCTGCTCCAGGGTGCCCACCGCTCGCGCCAGGGCGGCGTTGGCCTCCAGCACCCCGCCGCTGCCCATGAGGGCGTCGACCGCCAGGTAGATCTACACAGGGGGCCCGGAAGGGAGGGGGCCGGAGCCTGTAAGCGATTCCCCTCTCGCCTGCACCCAGTGTCATTTGCGCCACGAGGCGCCCTCCCTGGCGCGTACGAACGGGTTCCACCATTGGACAAGTAGCTCCGAGAGGGGACTGGTTCAAAGCAGCAGGTCGTGGCGTGCTGAAGGACAGCCTGAGGTTGGAGGCCTGTGCGGACAGCGCCACTGGCTTGGTTCGTCTACCCGACCAGGATGGGAGCGCAACCCCTCCCGCCGTTTGCGGTGCGGCTCGGCTCCGGCCTCTTACCACGGACGCTGGCAGGCCCGGCCCAGTAATTTATGACTTCTTCACGTCTTCTACAAACTCCCGGTCGGTGTTCGGGCGGGTCGAGGCGTCATCGCTAGCCACCTCACCAAGTTCTCCCGCTGGCGCCCAAAACAAACCGACTTCTCAGCACATTTTTTTGCGGCGCGCGGGATCCTCGCTTCCGTAAGCCTAGAAGCTGCCGCCGAATCAGACTTAGCCGCCGAAGGTCGACATACGGCCTCCTACCATGTTCTCCAGCATGCATCTCGAAACGTTTATTTTAAACGGTTTCCTTTTCATACACGGGTTTTCCTTGCAACCCCCCCCCCGGCCGTGGAATTGCGGATATCATTTACCCCCGTCTCCAGGGGACACTGCGTCCCCCCGGCCCCGACGAACCCTCATCTGCGCCCCTCACACTCGCCTCGCCGAAGCGCCTCTGTACCCTCTCCGGCGTCATCTCCACAGCCTTGCCATCCGCCGGCGCCATCGCCACCCGCGCCACCTGGCCCAGCAGCTGCACGCAGCTGAAGACGTTGGCAGTCGGCGCCGAAACCACCAGGAACACCAGTCCCCCAGCCACTCGATACGTCACCGCGAACCTGGACCATCGGGGGGGTGCAGTGATGAGACCTCACTTGGCAACGGCAATGGGCATGCACAGAGCACGGCTTGATGCCAGCAGTAATGGAACCGTAGTAGCAACGGCAAGGAACATTCCACTGCGACATGACCCAGACTGAGCTGTAGTCTGCGCACAGTACCCTGTGCGGGTGCGGGTGCGGGTCCGCGAGTCTGTGCCTGAGGCGGGCGGGACGGATGTGACGGTGCTGACCGGCGGCCACTATCCAAACCGTCGGACATGCTGTGACACGTGTGCATGTGCGCCGGTGTATGTGCCCCCACGCCACCCCATGCACCCCGCCTCGCAGCTCTGCCGCTACTCACTTTCTGTGCATCACTTCCACCCGCCCGCACAGCAGCGGAGCAGCCTGCGTGTTGGACCTGCGGTCACCGCGCAGCCCGGAAGTAGGAGGGAGTAGTGATGGGGACTGAGCTTGCCGAATGACATGGATCGAAGGAAACGGTCTCAGTAGGGGGCCTAGGAAGCCAGGCGGCACGCATTCGGATGCGGTGTAGGGTCACCCAGGAACCCATGCTTAGCGCGAGCGTGCGCCGAACCACAGTGGGAGCCTCAAACAGTGCGCGGCTGCATTTCTCCCAGCACGGTACCTGCCAAGTCATTGCCGCCAACACTTTACCCAGCCGTCCCCCAATATTCAACCCCGGCACCGTCCCATTATCCTTGCTAGGCAGTCCCTACCCCCGCTTCCGAAACGTACAGTATGTCCCAGGGCTCAGATGCCTGGGCGGTTGCTTGCAGCGTTGCCATGGCCTCGGATGCCGCAAGGCTCGCCTGTTGGACGTCCAGACCGCGACTGCGCCAGTAAGAGAGAGGATGTTGGGGCAACTTCCAGAGTGTCAGAAAGCACTGAGGAACATTGGTGAGGCTTACCTCTGGAGCAAGACCGTCCGACCATCGCGCCCCTTGACTACCACCGCGGCCTCGCGCCCGAACACCATCCGTCCCACTCTGTGAAACCTCAACGCAATTGCGGGTGACGCATTAAACCATCCGCAAACATGTATCCGCACTGTACCAGTGCTGCACTTAATGAACGTTCAATAGCTAACGTGTAGCGCCAAGCCTAGAACTCCCAGTTAGGAATGAGGCTGATCAACATATCGTTGCTTACTACTTAACGTTTGGGGTTAGGTTTATGACTTGTACGGCCTACTGGGGCGAATGTTGCAAACCTGGACTCATTGCAGCCTTGTGGCTACCGGGTGGGGCTGCTATGCGTTCCAGTTAACATATGGACAACAGGTGTGTGTGTAAAGTACCTACCTAACGGTTTCGTAAGGATAATTGCCGACTAGGAGCCATGGGTCGCAAAGGCATGAAGAGCTTTTTGAAGGGGTCACACAAGCAACATGGATCGGATGATGAGGCGGCAGAAACCTTTGTCGATCAGCCAAGCACGTCTGGCCCCAAGCCCGCCGCCGCGGCGGAGCAGCAAGATGCACAGAAAGCTCCGCAACAAGCTAAGCTAGCGGAGAAAGCTGACAACCGCGACAAAGTAAACAGGGAGGACGAGGACAGCGATGAGGAAGGGAGCGACAGCAAAGGGCCTGAGACGCGGGGTAAAGTGCTGCAGCGCCACAAGCGGGTAAGCCGGCACCCCCCTCGTCTGCGAGGCTCAGCGCACCCATATGCTGTGGTCGCGACCGTCAGCTTCGCCGCCTTCTGTGGCTGTCCAGGAGATGGTTGCGCACAAGAAGGCAGTCCAGAAGTTAGGCAGCAAGAAGAAGGTGCGCGATGGGATACACGCCTGACGTGTATGACGCAGCAAGCCCTCCATAACCCGGCGTGTGGCCATCGCACGCGCCACGCTGCCATTGGCCACTAGCTGTGGCTTACGGCACAGTACAATCCGCGCACACCTGATCCGGGGAGGATCATGTTGCTGTTTGGAACGGTTGCTCTTCGCTGTGTTGTCGCACAGACTTCCTTGTTGGCACGCACAAACTGTATGTAAATGTAATGGGTGCATGCCTCCGAGGCACATTGCATAACATGCATCATTTCATGCGGTATATTCCGTGAGGGTTTCGCTCACGGGGGTAAATATAGTACGTTTTCGACATGCGTCGTTTCGCCCTTGGCCAGGATGAGGCGGCCAAGCTGACTGCGGCTATTGAGGCGCGCCACACCCGCGAGCTCGCGGAGCTTGAGGAGCGCGAGAATCAGCAGCAGCTGCAGCCGCAGCCGGCGGCGGCAGCAGCAGGGGGGGAGGTGCAGGCTGCGGTGGAGGGCGCAGCGGAGCAGCTGGCGGGGCTTGCAGTGGGCGCAGCAGCGGCCGCGGATCACAAGGTAGGTGTGAGGGGAGGGCTGGGCTGCCGGGCACTTCCGAGCTGCTGTGCCCATCTTGGATTGCAATCTTGGTTGACGCCTGCGCTGCGACCCGCCTGCCCTGCAGAAGCCGACCAAGGCGCAAAAGCGACGAGAGAAGATGGTGCAGCAGGAGGTAAGTGCAGGCGCAGCAGCCTACGTTCGGCATTCCGCGGTACTTTTCCTCCGCAAAGCGCGCAGGATGTGAGTGTGTGATGGGGGCCCAGGGGGTGGTGCGCACACACGCGAGCAACGCATGCCGGCTCCACGCGTCATCTCGCCTCACGCTCGGCAGCTGTGCTGTCACTGCTACCAGGCAGAGAGATTGCATAGCTGCGTCTCGAGTCCTGGTTTTGCCTCTACCCCGTCACCTGACGTGGCGATGCCTTACCCGTCCATAGGCGGAACGCGAGCAACGGATTGCTTCTGAACAAGCTTCGCTAGGTCCCAGCGAAAAGGCGGTGGAGGAGGAGCAGTTGCAAGCGCTGCTGCTGCCGCTTAAGCTCGTCGTCAAGGAAATAAGGGTAAAATTTTGCGTTTGTGAGGGCAGCGGTTGTTTCGTGAGCGACATGATCGCGTAATTGCCTGGCTGGGGCCTGTGGAGCCATCGCAGATAGGGAGATAGGGGACTATTCCACGTACGTTTAGCCGGGAACAGGGGCAGGCTGAGGGACACGCAGCATTGATGGTTGGCGTGGTGCGGCGCGGCGCGGCCCGGGGACCGGAGGAAAGCCAGAGGGCTGCCAGCATGATGGCGCTCGACCCCCACGTGTTTGAGTGGATGGCTCTTTTCCGAACGCAACGAACCACGTCCAAGTTGCACTGAAACCGTTACGTTAACGGTGTCATGTTCTTGCCGAACTGTTGAGCCCTTCAGTCCCCGCCTTCGGCCCCACCATCGGGCAGGCGCCCTTTAAACCTCCATCCCTAGCCTGCTATCAAACGTCCTCAGGGTCAATGGTGTTTCGTCTTCCGTCTTTGTCAACCCACGGGTTACCTCTCGACCCCACCCCCGCTGCAGGCCGATGGTCACTGCCTCTACCGCGCCGTTGAGGACCAACTGGTCCAGGCAGAAGCAGGGGCAGGCGGTGACGGCGCTGCGGGCGAGGACTACCTCGCCTTGCGCCGCCTTGCAGCGTCGCACATGCGCTCGAACCCGGACGACTTCGTGGCCTTTATCTATGACGAGGACGCCGCCGGGAGCCCGGATGAGCAGCTGGAGGGCTACTGCCAGGAGCTGGAGAGCACAGCGGTGTGGGGCGGGCAGCTGGAACTGGGAGCGCTGGCGCAGGTGCGGCGGGGGCGGTAGGGCCGGGGTGGCGAGAACACATTTGGATACGACATCAGGAGGTGGCGGGGGGCGAAATGGACCTGCTCGCAAGAGTGTACTTTGTAGGGCACAGGGGCGCTGTTTGCAGAACGTGGAGGCTGGGGTGTTAAGGCATGGTGTCGCGTAGGTGCCTTCCCATTGGTGACACAAGTCCTGGATAGTGATCTGGATTGGTTTCAAAATCGCTCGGCCTACACGATTTAGACCTGTTGCCCGTAACCGCTCTCAACGTGTCCCGCCGCAGGCCCTGAAAAAGCAGATCAAGGTATACGCGACAGGCATGCCCACCGTGACACTAGGGGACGAACACTCGAGCTGCGGGGTATTGCAGCTTTGCTACCTGCGCCACGCGTTCGGGTTGGGGGCGCACTACAACAGCGTGGTGGCGTTGAGAGCTGAGGACGGGGAGGGCGGTGTTGACAGTTGAATGCAGGGTTGAGGGGTGGTCGCGTCACATCGTCAAATACGATCTCTAGTTAAGCCAACTGCACCCAAGCTGAGACATTGCTGTCGATGTCACACTTCAACAGCGTCGGTTACAATGGGCTTGTGGGTGGCAGCTTCGCGTCATGGCTTGCAATATGTCTTTGCAGATGGTGGGGGTTGAGAGGAAACCCATGTGTAGATAGATGGTAGGTGGCGAGTAACGCTGCCTGAGCACATCCTGACACGGCAGCCGATAACCGGGTCGTTATGGAGGCGAGCGAAGCAGACCAGTCCCACCTCTGGGAGCGGAGAAGAGTAGACGACGGTCAGTTATAGTCTTACGGTCTGACCATTGAACAGGCTTATTCGAGCCCACAAGCCTGAGCCTTGTCAAACTTTTGCTAGTGAAGCCAACTACGGCGCTGATATACAGTTTGGTTCAGAGCGCCTCTATCCCATGCAACCGAAGCACATATGTACGCCGTTTCGTTCAGCCGTCCGTCTGTCTACTCAATCCGCAACCAGCGAGCATAGGCCATTGCTAGCCCGCATTCCCGCCGCTCCGCCGACCCCACGTCATCATTGCGCCTCGGTTGTGTCCACAGCTCGGGCTGCTTCGTCCTCACCTGCCGCGCACCCCCAATATGCATACCTGGCAACAGAAGGGACCCACGACCCAGAGCCTTACTGTGCCTTCAGCGATCCCAGACCCCCGTCCACCCCCAGGACTTGCCCCGTGATGAATGCGTTGCTGGGGCTGAGCAGAAACTCTAGGGCGGCCGCCACCTCGTCAGCCTTGCCCACACGTTTGAGCGCATGCATGCCCTCGGAAGCCTTGAGGGCTGCCGGGTTGGACGTGATGCGGCTGGCCAGCGGTGTCCTGGTCAGGCCGGGTGCCACGCAGTTGACCCGGATGTTCTTGGGCGCGTACGTGGCGGCGGAACTCAGCATCAGCCCTGCAGACGCGCGTGTGAGGGGCTTGGGTGGGTGGTAGGGAGTAGGTACGCTAGGTTGCGCACGTCATGGTACGATACACCGGGACCAGCAACGTAGTGCGGGCTTCTGCGCGCGTGCGACCTGGGCGAGTGATGTGTCGTGCAGTATGAACCACGAGGAGGCGAATGGAGGCGGGTTGTTAACGGGATCCAGGCTGCGACGAGGTATCGGTGCTGCGCAGGCGACCTACGGAAGGCAGCAGGCATTGCGCCCCCGCGATAATGACAGTTGTGTGGGCGCGACAGGATCTTGGGTGCTCACCCACGACGCCGGCCTTGGCAGCCGCGATGGCCTCATGGTTGGGAATGCCATGGCGTGCCACCGCAGAGGAGCAGAAGACAATGGAACCGCCGCCACTGGTCATCATCCGTTTGACGGACGACCTGCGCCGCAGTGAATTGTTTGGCTTGGTAGTTCCAGACCTATTTCAGTTTTCAGAAGCCAAGTCCATGCCGAGCCCTGTGACCGTACTGACGCCGCCGAGAGCCGCGAACACTAGGACTATACAGCTTGAACATCTGGAGACATGCCGCTGCTACTGCTGACGTGTCATGTAAATAGGACACTACTGCTGGCGCGGATTGTGTCGGTGTTGGCTTCGGCCACTGGTGAGTGGACCTGTGTGGCCCCACTAGTGTCACGTACTACATGCAGCCGCTGCTCAATGGCCGTGCTACCGACGGGACGTCGAATTTTGTTTAGGGTGAGGAGCTTTGGCGACTATGTGACGGGTCGCTCAATTTCATCCCGGTATTTCTCACTACCAACAAGGCTTGCACAACTGGTATCGAGATAGTGTGCCCTTGCATATTGCTAGCCATGCCTTACTTCCCCGGTGGCAAGGCAGCCCCCTCCGGAAACGGATGATGCACGGCGGCCCAATGTCCCAACTACCTGAGGACGTAGAAGCATGATGTAAGGTTCAGTTGTATCGTCGAGTTAAATTCATCGTCTGACGTCGTGTGCGCGGACTTGAGGACGATGGAGCCAACACAGTTTGCCACGCCATCAATCTTGCCGTACGACTCTGCAGCGCGCTTGATGACGTCCTCAACCTTCGGGGTGGCATGTGTGGAGTTATGGAAAACCCCTTGGGCGCAAGGTGGGCCCCAGTTGGACGGCAGCTCAGCTCGATGCCACGGCCCCCATAGCCGCGCTCATGTACGCAACGCGCTATGGAAACCGATCCCAGAGGTAGGCTATTTAGATTTTGGACGCCCATTTCTGCTGTCCTAGCAACTCAGCCATTGCGTCCATACCTGCTTGGGGTCTTGCACGTCCGCCACCATAGCGGCACTCGACCCTCCAATCCTGCCCTGCAGCGCCTGCAGCTTGGCCTGGTCGCGGCCCGCTAGCACCACGGTTGCGCCTTGCTGCCGGGCGAGCCGCGCGGACAGCTCCGAGCCGATGCCGCCGTAGGCACCGAACACCACGTACACTGCGACGACCCGGAAGGGGCAAATAAGTGCGCCATGGTAGGGGCTGTTAAGGACTACGCTGCACCGCGGAATGTTTGCGTCGATACAGCCAGTGATCGGGCGGTGGGGAGGATATACACCAGAGACGCGAACAAGGGAGGACGAACAAGGGAGGGCCAATCAAAGGTGATGCGAGCAGCGACCCGTTTTCTAATTTTACCAGCAGAGTAAATGCGGCAGGAAGCAGCCGTGAATGCGCTAGCGTAACCTGAGGAATGTATGTAGACCTGGTGCCACACGTATCGAAGGGGAACACCACTAGGTACCACGTAATTCGCCCGCAGTCAGGAACCACCGCGTGTAACCACACGCTGTAAGCTACAAGCTAAAAAAGCAAGCAACCTCGTGCAGACGCTTTGCAGCGAATTGCATGCACGTTTCACAGTCAGGTTGCGAGGCTGCTATCCACGCCCCAGCAGGAGTGTTGTGGGCGCGTGCCTTAGTCAGTCCCGACAAAACGGTAATACCGAGCGCAGCTGCCCTACAAATCCGCCCTGGCCGGCGGCTTGTCCTCTACCCCTACTAGTTGCTGGTGCAGACCATTTAGCGCTGCCTTGGGGTGGAAGTTGGTTGTGGGTTCGACTACTACCGGGAAAGGGCGCACCGACTGCAGCCGAGCTTTAAACCCTTGCATAGTGTCCCAGATCGCCTCACACCATTCCCCCCGTTTCCCGCTTGACGCAGTGCACTTCGCATGGGTCCACAAGGTTGGAAACCCATACGCACCTGGAGCAGAAGACGTGCTTGCCTCTGTGCCATAATTGGAAGATGTTGAAACAATTGGAACGCAACGTCGAAGGCCGGCTGAGCACCGCGGAAGGTGGCTGGCAAATTGGCGCAACATTTTCAAGCGATTTAAGGGCCTTAGCTTAAATTTCCTATTAGACTTGGCTGGAGTCATATATAAATCCTAATCTGTTTGAGCGCACGGAGGATATCGATTTGTGTGGCAGCGCTCGTGCGACTTGGACGAGCGCACATTTGTAGCCATGCATCGGTGCATGGCTAGGAAAGAGCATCCACGCAAAGACATTGCGGACGATTGCCCTTGTTACGTTGTAGTACAGCGTACGGTTACGGTGTAGTCGTCTTGCGTACGGTTACACAATGTTACATGAAACACCGGTTTTGTCTTCCAAGATGCGCCAACTACAAGGCCTGTGGAAGCTCACGGCACGGCGACAGAAGACTATATTGTTTAAGCATTCAGCATGTACTCAGGCTAACATATCGCCCTTACTTAGATTACTGGAGTGCCGCATGCGCACTGGACGGTTAGACTACCGGTAATTACCCGGTGAACGACAGAGTCATGAAGTTCCTCGTCGCAGACTATTCAAGTCGTCAAACCTCACAACTATTCAAGGCATAGATTCCCACGACGGATCAACATCTGCTTCGTAATGTGACAGCCGGGCAGCCGCACAGGCAGTGCTGCTGGTGCGCAGGTTGGCGGTGCTGACGGCCAACCGGGTGGCGAACGAGGACCCGTGGGTCCACTTCGCGGCGCTGCTAGCTGCTGGCGCTGCTGGGCCTGGTGGAGGCGGTGGACGTGTGGCTGACGTCGGGGCTGCCCTCACCGTGTGGTGTCCGCGGCGTCGGTGGCGGGCCGAGCTGGGCCGAGCCTCCTCACGCTGGGTGTCAGGAACGATGCCGGCGATGCCGTGGCGGCGTCTTGGGCGCTACCGTCCTGGCTGCTTCGCGCGGTGGCAAACCGGTTGGGCAAACCAGCAGGGCGATGCAGACGGCCATGTGCGGCGCTGTTGATGTTACCGCTGTTGCCAGGAACTGGTTTCCGGGCCTTTGCTACGCCTTCATCGCAAGGCTGGGTGGGGCAGCGTGCAGCAGCCTGCCCCGGGTCAAGTACGTCCACTCCTTCAGTCTGTTCTGCAAGTTATTGCCGCCCGCGTCGTACGGCGGGTCGTACATCATGGCGCCGGTGCCCGCCGATGAGGTGTTGCGGCTGCTGGCCTCTCGCCCCTCCCTGGCCCCCCTACCTACCCCCTCCCGCCGCTTCACCCTAGCGCAGGCTGTCCTCCCCAGTCATGTCGAGTAGCGTCTCCGCCACCAGCCTCTTCTCCGTCACGGTGTTGGTGTGGCCCAGGAAGCCGCCCACGTCAGCGGCTGCTCTGCCGTACACTCCATCTTGGGCGTGGGGTTGCTCATTGGGAAGGTGATGGGGCGCTGCTGAGGGTCACCCGCTTGCCGTCCCCCACCAACCCACCCGCTCCACCACCTCCAAAAACAGCTGCCCGTCGTCCAACTCCTCCCTGCGGACGAAGCGCTTGACGCGCGGCCGGGTCGGGGCGGCGGCAGTGGCGGTTACTCAATCCGTGTGTAAACAGCAGCAAGGCTGGCTGCCGTCTCTGTATCTTCGACTAGTAGGAATGGGACTGCCCTTTCGTCCCTGGGCTGCTCAGTGTCCTCACAAACCTTAGGTACCGATGAATGTTCAAGAGGAAATGGCGTTAAAAAACGCCGTCATCCTGTTGTGGAATCGGAATCCCCTATACTACCTTATTTCCATCTGGCGTTTGCCCAGTCGAATCCTTGCAACTCAGGGACATCGTCGTAACGCACAGTGTATCGACAACGATGATGCCCGTGGACCTGCCAGCTGCACGGTGGCTCTATGTAAGGACCGACTCACGCGACAGCTGCAGGGTGTCCCACGTGCTGTTTCGGACCACATAGCCCGTACCGTATTCGAACTCGCCTTGCAAAGCTGTCAAAACCGTTTGATGAGATACGCCACGCGCTAGCGAGCCATGCCTCACCTCCACCTCACCTCATAGCTCCAGTAGCTGTGACTCCGCGATCCAGTCGCTGCTCGCCGTCCCCAGCGGCCCTGCAACCTGTGGAATATGCAAGGCCCATGGCAGCACTTTACCGGGACCAGCTCGCACACACTGCCTCCCAACGCGCCGCGGCCCCCTGTTTCTTCCCACCAGGACGACAGCATAGCGCAGCTACTCAAAGCGAGTGACCTTACGGATCGCACCATGGGTGGCGTACGGATCCGCCAAGAGACGGACCTGTGAGGAGGTTGCGGCGGTTGGGTTGTTACTTTGTGGTGATATGGATTTGGAGAGGGTGGGCGAAATGGCGATGAGGCGGAGGACATAGGCAGGGTGTGGACACAAGACCACCCGGGGCTCCCTCCCCTGCAAGGCGGACGGTTCCTCAGCACCAACTATTCCTCCATCCGCACCATGACCACCTTCCTAGACCTGTTCTCCGACACCACCACCACCTACGGCAGTACCGGCACCCACAACCTCGCCTAGGGCCCCGGTGGCCACCCCCCGCCGGGACTCCAACTCCGGCGCAGCACTGCCCGGCCGTACCTGCGCCGCAACTCTGAGCTTGAATCCAAACACGCTCTGGATCCGCGCGATATCGCACTTGGATCCGTCCGCCGAAATGGAGGCCCGTGCAGAAAGCGGACGCCACCGCCCAAAGCAGCGCCCTCTGGCCTTGCTCCCCACTAACAACTGTGATCCTTCGCAGGGCAAGCAGGCACGTTAAGCGCAAGGGTAAGGGTTCCCACTCCAGGTGTGTTCTACGACACATGTCGCACCCGAGTACCCTGGCCGCGAAAGCCTCTGCATGGCAGCCCCACACCGGCGTCACATCCGGCGGTATGCGGCTCCTCTAGCATGTCAACCCCGACGCCCCCCCCGCTGCCCGCTCCCCCTTCCGCACCCGCCCCCTCCAGTCGTGTGTACACACAACGTGCGCGTTGGACTGAAGCGACTGCAATGAGGCCATCGAGGGGTAGCATGACGAGGTGGCCGAGCGGTGGAGGGTGCAAGGGTGGCAGGGCGCGGCGAACCGCAGCAGGCTCGCAACGTGCCGCCATGAAGCGCGCTGGGCTGGGGATTGTGGAAGCACGGTTTGTCCGAACGCAGACGTCCGCAGCCACCAGCGTGGCTTTGATAACCTTTGGAACCAGCACAAACCCGAAGTTGCCGTTGGTTGCCATCGTCGTTGTGCCGAGAGCCAGGTCCTCGCGCAGCAGGTCCACTTGCTGGTAGTCGAATGCCTTTCGGCCGTCCGCTGACTGCAGCACAGCAGCCTGCCGCTGTCGCCTCCACGAGAGAATCGAGTGGTAGTGTCCTTCCCAATCTTGCTGCAAGATGCAGGCAGCGCAGAAAGGTATGCAAAAGTAGTCATACGCTACCTTTCTACTTCTTCCACCAGGCAAGAGAAGGCAGGCGGGCATCGCATTCTCGTTTGGTTGTGGTATTTAAGTTTTGGTTTCAACCAAGGTTGCCTGGTTTATAAGCAATCCAAGAAGCGCCAACTACAAGGCCTGTGGAAGCTCACGGCACGGCGACAGAAGACTATATTGTTTAAGCATTCAGCATGTACTCAGGCTAACATATCGCCCTTACTTAGATTACTGGAGTGCCGCATGCGCACTGGACGGTTAGACTACGGGTAATTACCCGGTGAACGACAGAGTCATGAAGTTCCTCGTCGCAGACTATTCAAGTCGTCAAACCTCACAACTATTCAAGGAATAGATTCCCACGACGGATCAACATCTGCTTCGTAATGTGACAGCCGGGCAGCCGCACAGGCAGTGCTGCTGGTGCGCAGGTTGGCGGTGCTGACGGCCAACCGGGTGGCGAACGAGGACCCGTGGGTCCACTTCGCGGCGCTGCTAGCTGCTGGCGCTGCTGGGCCTGGTGGAGGCGGTGGACGTGTGGCTGACGTCGGGGCTGCCCTCACCGTGTGGTGTCCGCGGCGTCGGTGGCGGGCCGAGCTGGGCCGAGCCTCCTCACGCTGGGTGTCAGGAACGATGCCGGCGATGCCGTGGCGGCGTCTTGGGCGCTACCGTCCTGGCTGCTTCGCGCGGTGGCAAACCGGTTGGGCAAACCAGCAGGGCGATGCAGACGGCCATGTGCGGCGCTGTTGATGTTACCGCTGTTGCCAGGAACTGGTTTCCGGGCCTTCGCTACGCCTTCATCGCAAGGCTGGGTGGGGCAGCGTGCAGCAGCCTGCCCCGGGTCAAGTACGTCCACTCCTTCAGTCTGTTCTGCAAGTTATTGCCGCCTGCGTCGTACGGCGGGTCGTACATCATGGCGCCGGTGCCCGCCGATGAGGTGTTGCGGCTGCTGGCCTCTCGCCCCTCCTTTCATTCCGTGTATTGTACTTTTAATCACGACCTTTCCAAATAGTAGTATTTGCGAGGGGCGGGGGACTGGGTGTATTGATTCGGTTGTGTCGTACGTCATCAGGTTTAGGGCCGTGCCTGTTGCGCACGTGGCGGTGATCAGAACACCAGGCCAGGGGTCGGGCGCGTTTATTTAAATGGGCTGCCTCGTGCTGAACTGCACCCGCTGTTACCTCGTCCTACATGCACCACGCACCGCAGCCTCGACCTCGTTTGTTTACGGCGGCACATCCCAGTTCAAGCCATGCACGCAATACGCAGTCACGCACTCAGCCACAGCCACGCCGGTCGTCGCCTTGCTGCACTCCACACCTTATCCGACTACCCCTTGCTGCACCCCACACCTAAAACCCTACCCTTCTCACGCGTTTCCACAAGCATGGTGGGACCCCACCCGCCGCAACCGCCCTCGCGGGGCAAGTCCGTCCTACCCCACTCCATCCAGCAGCTCGTCGCCGGGATAGCTCACACGCTGCGTACAGCCCATGGCTGGCACCGACTCAACCCGCCGACCACCATTGCCAGCCCCTATATGCGCAACCGCGCCTCGTCTCCACACGCGTTTGGGGCCGGTTTCGCCTCCGCCTCGCCTCCGCCTCGCCTCCGCCTCGCAGGACCGGGGCAGCGACTTCCTGGGGGAGGAGAGCGCCATGGTGTACCCGCCGCCCGGCAGGAGCTACGGCGGCGGCGCGATCGCGGCAGCACGGGCGGGACCTGGGGGCATGATCGACGCCATGGATGACTTCCGCTTCCGTGGCGCGGACCGGAGACACATCAAGATCGAGGAGCTGGGTGAGTGCCGCTGCCAATGCGTGTTGGGATAGGGGGCTCGCGAAGGAACGGAAGGGCAGGGGCGGAACATACGTCTGTTCGGGGTCACGGTTACTGCTGAGGCGGAAATTGGAATTCGCCCCGGAGCGAGCTATCCATCCCGGTACGGGTGCCATCAGACGTTGCAGGAACCCCAGTCCGCTGGTCGCACATGGCCGTGGTCTGCTGACCATGGTGTGGTGTGGTGTGGCGCGCAGAGGACCCCTCGAGGCTGGTGCCCGGGTACCGGCGGAACGACGATGGGCAGCTGGACCAGTTCCTCAAGGTGCGTGCGGACGAGGGAAGGGAAGGGCAGCACCTCGGGTCGGCAGCACCTCGGGTCGGCAGTAGCGTGGGTCGGGTTGGAAGTACGTACCCTTGAGCTTGACGTACGTGCGAATGTTGTAGTAGCGCTGCTGGTATTGGGACCCGTTCACCAGCGTTGCCAGGTCCACGGCCTTGGTCCATGCCCCGACCACCGCCGTTGACACGTCCCCGACACCGCGGCCACGCCCACGGCCCCTGTTGCCACCTGCGTTGTACGACAGCGCAAGCGAGTTTGCGCTGCCGGCTTGTCGCACAGGACGCCTTTGTTCACGCGCACGACACGTACAGCAACACGTGTATGCGGTCGCTGTGCAGGCTGCCGAATGAATGTTGACGGCCCTTGGACGGCCCCTGCAGGCGCCGCGCCCTCATCCACGCCTTGCGCCCTCCCGTCCGCGCCCCTCTCCCTTCGCTACGTGTCTGATAGGCGAGGCGCGGAACGCGCACCTGTGGCGGCATGCGGAATTTGGCCATCTATCTACCTAACTATCGAACACAATCTTCAATTACGGGCGCAGCGTGTGGAACAAACCCGCGTACAAGATGTATACATACCAAATGGATTCTGTGGTGCGCGCGCGTTTGGATGGGATACATCGTCATCTTGCATCAATGCATTTTGAGGGGTGTGCCGATGATGTGTTACAGCAGCGGTCGACTGCACGCAGATCAGCAGTTCAATGTGACCCTAGCTGGCACGATGGAATGTACGACAGGTGCGTACGACAGCTGCGATGCATGGGTGCCGCGTAGGCAGTTGCGATCTTGCTAAAAATGGGGCATACATGATGCATGTGGGGAGCAGCAGGGGCTGTGCGCGTGCCCAGGCCGTGCCGGCATGCACCCACCCCACCACCATCACCACCCCAACCATCCCCCCCAACCCCCCAACCCCCCCAACCCCAACCCCAACCCCCCCCAACCCCACACCCACTATTCACCCCCCACCCCCCCACCCCCCACCCCCCCACCCCCCACCCCCCCCCACCCCTACCCCCACCACCCCTACCCCCACCACCCTCCCCACCCCAACCCTCCCCACCCCACCACCATCCCCCCCACACTCCCCCCCACCCACCCCACCCACCCCACCCCATCCCCATCCCCCCCCCACACACCCCCACCAACCCCAACCCCAACCCCACCAACCCCACCAACCCCGCCAGCCCCACCAACCCCGCCACTCCCACCACCCCCACCCCCACCACTACCACCACCCCACCACCCTCATCACCCCCACACCCATCACCCCCCCACCCCCCCACCCCCACCCCCACCCGTCTCCTCGCCTGCTAGCCTTGCCCCCTGTCCCGCATCTTCACGCCCCATATTTTCTCACTTCCTCCCTCCGTCGTACAGGCCTCCGCCGTCCAACGCCGTATGCCGCCGTACCAGCCCGTGTCGTACCCGTCTCCCCGTATATCCGTCCTCCCCTTTCCTGCCTCCGCCTCTTTCGCCGCGCCGCTGGGGCCTCTTCGTTGCTTTGACCCCTGTCCACCCGCTCAGCGCCTGGATATTGTTTCTAACGCCCCCTGCTGCCCCCTGCCCGCATGCTTCGCGTCGACCGCTTTCCCCACCCGCTCTGGGCCCTGGCCAGGTGAGTTCCGCCGCTGGGTTGGGCCTCTGTTCTGGTAGTTTTTTGCTAGTCGTTGCGTTCTTGTCTGCGGGCGTCGGGACCTGCGTCTGGGCTTTCGCGTCCCCATGGCGGCGCGGCGCGGCTTCGGCCTGCTCTCCTGGACGCCAGCGGACCTCCTCTGGTAATGACCGGCTTCCTCACGCATCTGGTCGGTATTCGGGCGGGTCGGGACGGGGCCTCCGACTAGGACTGGGACTGGGACCGGACCGCGATGGTTGCTCTCCCATAGCGCCCCAAATCCCACAGTTTTCCTACTAGCGCCCAAAACCGATTCTGCGAAAACTTTACGTGCGTCGCGTAGGGTCCTCGCTCCCGTGCGTCTCTCCGTAGCCGATATAGCTTAGCCGCCAAAGGTCATACTACGACCTTCGGCTTTCGTATCCCCAACCCAGTTCTCCAGCATGCATCTCAAAACTTCTGTTTCAAACGGTTTTTTCGGACATCCACGGGTTTCCCTCGAACACCCCCCCCCCACCACCCCTGTTCACCCCCCCCAACCCCCCCTACCACTCCCACTGTGGTAGCACACGGGCGTTTAGCCAGGGCCGCCACCTAAGAGGACCGTTTGCGGGTTCGACTCCCGTATCAGAAGGCAATAATCGTGTGTTGGAAGGCGGTTGAAAACTGTAGGCAAAGTCTCAGAGGGTGGTAGTGATAACTAACGATTGGAGAAACTCTGGGGCTCTTATAGTAATCCACGGTGTATCGCGGAGAGCCATTCGCGACCTGTCAGGCGTAAAGGTCCTTGGATCCTTGGCCTGTCACTGACAGTCCGTTACACGTTGGGAAGCTCCAATCGATGGGACTATCACGTCGCCTACCAGTGACACTCCTGGCGGGGAGGTGCCACGACTCGTGAAACGATCATGAGCCCCGACCCTTACGCTCACGTAAGGGCCCCTTTTACGTGCTGCCTTGGTGAGTGCACAAGGGCCTCATTGCGCGTCGGCTAGGGACACCTCAATGCCTGACGGCTAGGGGAGCCTCAATGCTCGATGACACGAGCGTAAGCTCGTTGCTCATCGACTCGAGGACTAACCCCCATTGCCCGGCGGCTAGAGGTGTAACCCCATTGCCCGGCACCTAGAGGGCTGGAGGGCTACAACACCCATCACCCCCACCACTCCCCCCCCCATCCCCCCCCCCGCCACCCCCCCCACCCCCCCCATCCCCCCCCACCCCCACACACACACCCAACCCCCCACTCACCCCAGCCCCCCCAACCCCCCCACCACTCCCACCACAATCACCCCCATCACCCCACCCCCTAAAACCCATCCCCCCCCACCACTCCCACCACCACCATCACCACCCCCACCCGCTTCACTTAATCCACGTCACGTCTCACGGAAGAACAGCGCACGACGCGACATGAGAATAAAGGATCCAGCTCAGGCAACACAATTCTGTATTCAAACACGTTCGGCACGTTCATGTGCCTCCGCTACTACGTAGAGGGCCTGCTCGCTGTGCCGCTACTTCCCGCAACCTCTACAATCCCCCACCCACGACTGTGCAACGGATCGCTCATCACATAGCACTAGGTGGTCGCTGCCCTGCACATGTTTCCTACAATCAACTCCATCCACGCAGTTGGTTTCAGCGCGAGGTGTGACCACACAAGCTCATGTTTCCCGACACAATTCGCAATCGCAGCTCTAACACGTACAGCTGCATTGAAACCATACATCCTGTACATAAAGACGCTTCCAGCAATGCCCGCCCACCGGCGGCAGCCGCCGCAGCTTTGCAGTGCGGCTTAGGGCCTCGAGCCACGTCGCAGCGGCGGAGCGGTAAGAGGAGAAGCGCGGACAAAAGATACCCAGGTTATCACGGGCTGTTGACGACACTCAGGGTAGCCAATCCCTTCTGCACGTATGAACGCATTCTTTTCAGAGAACATCGAGCCAACATAAAGATAGTACAACATAAATATAACAAACCCGCCAGCAGTACTTGCACGCCTGTGGGAATGCGAGGCGGGGGTTTCCGATCATCCCGACCGCCCTCCAGTTTAGGGCGCCCTCCGTATGACGCATATTAGAACGTGCAGCTCAACAGGCTGCCGCCGACGCCGCAGCAGTATGGCTGCGCGGTGCAATGCGTACAGTTTAAGGGAGTCCTAACGAGAAACCACCTGGCACGACTGGGCTCTACCTGCTATGCACCAGGAAGAGCGCGGCGGCGCAGCTACCACGCAGCCTGGCGCGCGGTCGGCTCAGTTTTTGGCGCCGCTAAAAGGGTTATTGCAGCGCTGCGCTCACACACAACAACAGCAACAACAGCAACAATCAACGACCAATTAACCAACCACTAGATCAGAAGGTATATACGGGCGGATGAAGCAGATCGCGAGTTGAGGCACTCACCGACACTAAAGGGACTGACAGCAGTGCCCTTACCCCTGTTGCATAAATCCACTGTTGGTCAGGGATGTGTCACCAACTATTCAACCGTGGAGCGGCCCTGTGACGGTGCTCCCACGGCTGCTGGCAGCGGCCCGCAGCGGCCTGCCTGGGCGCCGCTGCTGCTGGCCGGCGCCCCGCATGGACGCCTTCAGTGCCGACTCGTTCCGCAAGCATCTGGCGAACCAGCGCTGAACCAGTGCAGTATACATAGGATTATTAATCCAGAGGCGAGCGGAAGTCCGGTTGCCGTACGCGTACAACATTGGTAAACGAAGCCACAGGGCCGATGTTTATCAACGCAACCGAGTTTATTTGTTCGTACTGGCAACCGGAACGCACGTGATGGGAGAGAAAACGAACGACGGGATGAAGGTCCGTGAACTCATGGCGCATGCAGCGCAGCAGTACACAACTCGCATTAGGGCTGGGGCGCTCTGTCAGCCCCCCGGCAAGTGGTTATGTACCGTGATGATGGCAATACGTACTCGGGGTACAGCTCTTCTCTCCACTGGAAGGCATCTGCGGACGGATACCACCGGAGCTCAATGAACACTGCTAACCGCTGGACCTCCGGTCCAAAGCCTTGGAGCGAACGCTATTTAGCTAGGGATCGGTGGCTGTAATGGCCTCGGCTGTCGTGCCACGCCGCAGCCCCTGCCGCCACACGAAGTGGTGCGGCCGCGAGGTCCTTAGTTGGCGAGCAGGGAGTCGATGACGTGCACCACGTTCTGGGGTTTGGCCGGGTGCGGGGGGTAAGGGATGGGGATTTACTGCTGATGGGAGCCGTACATGGTAAGTCTGTAGCTGCTACGCGACAGGGGGGGCGGAGGCCAAGGGCCAAAGGTCCGAGGTGCGACCCTTCACTACCCATAACCCGCCCTACCTCGCAGCAGCCCTCACACTGGAACACCTGGCCACGTGAACCTGGCCGAAGCTAAACCCCCTGCACATCCATATGGTCCAATGGTGGGATACCAGCGCCCTGGATGCCCCCCCGACCCGTTCACCCCCTCACCCCGCCCACTGCCAGGTCGGCCCACAGCACGGTGGCCGTCCTGCCGGTGTCCCACAAAGTAACAACCACCACGCCGCTGGTGCAACGAGGGAGGGGGGGGGGCGGGAAGGGGGAGGCAGGCATAGGTGCAGAGGCAAACGGAAACGGAAACAGCAACTCCTGACGGCCATGGTGGATGGGTGGGTGGATGCGAGAAGGATGTCAGGAGGTGTGGGCATGGCGGGAAGGGAGGGTCCGTTCGATACTCAGGGCAACAAAGGGCGGCAAGTGGACACATATGCTAATACTCAGACCAGCCCGAATAGGGGTATTCCACCCACCCTGCCTACCTATCCCACCTGCGGTATCTCCCCCTCCCCCTTCTCACCTCGCCCACTCCATGTTAAGCGCTGTGCCCGCTGCCGACTGCATCGTGAGCCCCGGCGAGGCCACCACGCTGCTGGTGGGCACGCGCGCCAGCACCGTAAGGCCCATGAACATGTTCGCTAGCACGACCGCGGCGTCGTATGTGACGGTGAGGTCGTCCAGGGTGGCGGCGCGGCGGTCGAGGTAGGCGGACCAGGCCTGAGGGGGGGGGGGGCGGTCCAAGAGGTAGGCGGGTCGGAGGGTCGTAGGCGGGTGCACGAACCGAGCCCCTCAACCCGCCGCTCTCTCCCTCGCCAATCTCCTCCTGGCGTGGTTCGAATACCAATTTCTCCGGCACGTCCTCAAAACCGTCTACCAAAGCCTCCGGCCGGACCTCACCCCAGCCGCTCGTACCGCCCTCGATGAATGCCAGTTCTCCGTCCGTTTCCTCGACGACCTGCTATCCCTCCCAAACCCCAACCTGGCCGCCCTCCTGTACAACACCGACACCCACCTGGGCCTCCAAGGCATCTACCCGCCCGCCCTGCGCGTCGAGCCACAACTCCACCCCCACTTCCTCCACAGCGAGATGCCATTCCTTGACCTTCTCCTTCTTCCCGTCCCCCTCGGGGACGCCTGCCGCCTCCGCACACGCCTCTACGACAAATGTGCCCAGCCTGCCTTCGCCCCCGTCCGCCTCACACGGTTCGTCAGCTTCACCGAAGTGAACCGAAGTGAACGGGTGCTGCAAACGCAACATCTTCACCAGCCCATTTCAACGCCTACGTCGGGTTATCACAGACCCTCGCAACTTTTGTTTCGAAATCGCCCTCGTCATTTACGAACTCCACGCCCCCGCCTCGTCACGCGACTCCACGACCTCCTGGCGGCCTTCCCGTTCCCCTACCATCACGCGCGTCGTACGGAGCACCGCAACCTGTTCGAAGACACGCGCCGGCACCTGTGAGCCCGCCGTCCTGTAGCGGGGTCGCCCCTCCTGCGCATACCGTCGCCCGGGGGTAGCCATGCACCCTTGTAACGACACCGTGCCCCCCACGTCGCCATGCACTCACCCGCCTACCCGCGCGACGCACACACGCATCACTACCACCCCACCCGCTACCCCACCCACACTACGCAGCACTATGGAAGCCGTGCCCGCCCCCCGCCCATCACTTGCTTGCGCCGTAAACCACCCGCTCGATGCCACACTGCGGTGGTGCCGAGCGCGGTTCAGCAGTGTCGTGGGGATCCGTCTCCCACGGACCGCACACTGCTACCCCCCTGCACGCACGTTTCCGGCAACAATCCCACAGTCTTAGGTCTACTAGGTCCCCATTCCTGCCCCGTTAACGCATCCGCGCGCCCGGCTGTCCTACTTCCCGCCATACCCTGCTGACCATATCCGGCCGGACGCCTGTCAACTCCCTCTCTTTCACCCCGCCGCCCCGGACCCTTCGTTTTTTGACCCCTGTTCTTCCGCTTAACTATATCCCGTCTGTCCTGACACCCCTTGCCGCTATCCCAGAGTCGCCGCGAATTAGGCTCAGCCGCCGAAGGCCGACATACGGCCTCCGACTTCAGTTTCCTCACCAAAGTTTTCCAGCATGCATCTCCAAACATCTGAACGGGTTTTCTCTTGTTAACGGGTTTTCCTTGCAACGCCCCCAGCACATCCCTCCCCCCCCGGGTGCGCTCTCCCCCCCCAAGACACTCGGCCCCTCACTCCGCGCAGGGCTACGCACCCACCTCATTGGTGGGCAGCAGCACCGTGTAGGAGGCGGTGGTAGTGATTGCCGGCACTTGCAGGCCCAGTGCTGCCAGCTTCAGCAGCAGGCCCCGGGTGGTGCTCAGCTGAGGGAGGGAAGCGCTTAGTGCGTCCAGCGAGGTGGGGGGAGCCCCCAGCACTGCAGGCTGGCACCAGGAAGACGCGGCCGTGAGGGTCGCGGAGCAGATGGGGGAGCCATAGGCGGCGCCGCAAATGGTGGGGTTGGCGCGGCACTTGTGGGTCGCAGCTGGGGGTGAGGAAGAGGATGGGGAGGGGTCAAGCCACGGGAGGGTGATGAGAAGCCGAGGGCGGGCTGTGTTGGCAGGTGTGTTGGCGGCTGTGTTGGCGGGTATGGTGGCAGCGTGCCGGATGGACCCCCGACGGTCCTAAACCCCATCGCAACCAACCGCCAAGCCAACTAACAACTCACTGGGGCAGACGTCCACGCGGTACACGCTGTACGTCATGTAGTTGCCGCACGTGAAGCCGTTGGCTCCCGTGCAGGGCATGCTGCACAGCGAGCTGACACCGGACAGCGCCACTGCCGCCAGGCGGTTGCCCGCGGAGCACTGCCCGCCCCGCTGCAGTCCGTAGTAGCGGTAGCCCTTGGCGGCGGCCTCGTTGCGGCAGGCCACGACGGACGAGTCGCCGTTGGGCAGGCGGAACGGCAGCGCGGCGCCGTACGGATCCGGGCCCTGGGCGAAGCAACCCACGTAGCCGCCGCCTGTGGGATATGGGGAGTGGGGCGGGCGGGTGCAGCTGAGGACGGGGGGGGGCGGCCGTCGGGGGGAAAGGAGCAGGTACGGGGAGGGAAAGGGGGCAGGGAGGGTACGCATGCATGCAAAGGGGGAGCGAGGGGATGGATAAAGTGCCTCGTCCCTGCGGTAACGGTCTTCTCGCCACCCCCTCCCCACCCACCGCTTACCGCACACATAGTTCATGTAAAGCGCAAAGGCCAGTGTGCCAGTCGGCAGGCCGGGTCCGCAAGCGGCCGCAGCCCCCAGCGACACGGCGCGGCTGAGGTCGTTACCAACCAGGCAGCCCACCCCGTTACGAATGCCGAAGTACACCAGGCCTGGGGGTGAGGATGCGTAGGGTCGAGAACTCGAGATTGGCGGGGAGTGCAGTGGGACCGCGGAGGCAGCAGACAAGGGTTTGATGGTGATGCCAACCAGTCATTATGGAAACGAGGTGGGTGACAAGGGGTCATAGCAAGCGAGAGCTGGCAGTGCACCCCAGCCCCCCGCAGACAGCAGGCACGACAGACAGTGGCAGTAGTGCTGCCCGCCAACCCCCAACCCGGGCTGGGCGCAGCGCAGCGCACACATACACCCACCAGCGGCTCGAGTCAGTTGGCTGCAACGGTCGGCCGTCATGCCCGCGGTGTCGCTGGCGAGCAGGACGCTGGGCGGCGGTTTGGTCTTGGTGCTGTCGCGGAAGCAGCTCACGTACGCGAAGCTGGCTGTCGTACAGGAGGGGTTCAACGACAGCGAGCGTGGGGGTGGGGGTTTGCAGATGGGACTAGGAATGCGGCACAGCCGTCCACTGTCCGTGTGCGGTGCGTCAGGTGTCAGGTGCGGCGATACCAACCCCCCCTGCACTCACGCTGGCATGTCTCTCCCGTGGCACCCAGCAGGTTGGTGTATCCCGCAGCACAGGTGCACCTGAGGGGTGTGGGGAGACACCAGGAGGCGAGGGAAGGGGTTTAGGGAGATTCCGGCGCGGATTCGCCTGCGTTTGATGTCGTGGAGGTAGCTAGGTGTGGTTGGGTGGTTGGCCACCACCACCACCACGAGGACAGGACAGCTCAGCGGGACCTTAGGGTGAGCCACAACCGCACGTACGTACTTGTAGCCGCAGCCGTTGGGCTGGTCCTCGCACATGTTGGCGCCGTCGCCGCACAGGCCAGGCTGGGCAGCGCAGCGAGCGGACTCAGTTGTGTACGGCATGCCCCACACCTGCACCTCCACGAGCTGGCGTGCGGTACGCGAGGGAGGCGGCGATCGAAAAGGTTTAGAGGTCGGTTCGAGCCTCAGACTGCAGTACAGCAGTAAGCGAGTACGGCATTTGGCCAATACGGCAGGTAGGCCCCGGCAGCACTGGGAGACGGGAGTGCTGCTGCCAGAGACCCCTCAGCCCGGGAGGCGGTTTGGAGCCCACAGGCGATCCTGCCCACCCATCTGGCATTGACACGGGTTTCGTCGCCACCCCCAACCCCACACCCGGCCCCCGCGCTCAAAACCTTACAAACTTCACCTGCAAGACAGTGTCTGCTGGCGCCGTGCCACTCTTGGGGAAGTTCTGCACTGTCAGCCAGCGGCCCGCTAGTGGCTGGCTGCAGGTGGCGGTCAGGGAGCCCCCGGTGGTGCCCGCAGCAGCGCGCTGCCGGTAGCACAGGCCGTTGGCGGCCAAGGTGGCGCCGTTGGGATCTGTGTGCGGGGAGGGAGGTGCGGAGGCCGGTGGGCAGGGCGGTGTCCGCGGTTGGGGCGGGAGGCGGGGAGGATGGGAAGATACGGTGGGCGGCGCCAGCACGGACTGCAGGTAGATCGGCGAAGGCGCCGTAGGGACCCGTCATCAGGAACAGCATAACAGGCGCCATCCGCCACCTCCCTCAGCCCCCAACCCTGTCCACCTCCCTCAGCCTCCACCCCAGTCCACCTCCCTCAGCCCCCTTTGCACACCCATTTGCTCCTTCGCTTGTTCCCGCTCCACTCCCCGCCCCCCCTCACCCGTGTCCCCGATCCTGACCTCCGCCCTGACCAGCCGGTTGCCGCAGCAGTCCTTGCAGTTCACCAACACCACCCGGGACACCCGGCTGCGCACCCCCAGGTCAATCGACAGCCAGGGACGCGAGTCGCCCTCCTCCGACACGAAGAGGCGGTAGGCGTTGGAGGTGTCGCCGTCCACCGCACGGGAGGGGTGACAGCTTCCCTGTTTAGGCGGGGAGGAGCGAGGGGTTATCAGCAAGGAGGCCCGATGGCAGGTTTGCTGGTTGCATCATGTCAGAGCTAGGGGGGGCCACGGGATGACGGCCAATGCGGGCAACCGACAAGTGCGCCACCGGGCCAGCTGGGCGTTGCCATGCTGTATGCCCCCAGTGACCGCCACCGACACTCAGTCAGGGTACGACAGCCGAACGGAACGGTGGCGCGCCATAGTCCGAGGTGCGGTACCCTGGCATCGCGACACCCTAGTGTACGGCACCTGGTAGCAGAAGGCGGCGTAAGCGTCCGAGGAAGCCACCGACGAGGAGACGACGGGTCGGCCGACTGCCAGATTTGCCTCGCCGTACACCTGGAGCTCCAGGATCTGATGGCGTCAACAGTAAGGTGTACGGCGAAGTGTCAGCGGGGCCCATGACGGCGCTTTTCGGTTTCCTCGTCAGTGCCGATCCACGGGTTTTCCTCCCCCCTCCCCCTGCCCAACTCCCCTGTGCCCCGCCTCCTGCCCCGCCTCCCCCCTGCCCCCCACCCCTGCCCCCCCACCCCTGCCCCCCTGCCCCGCCCCCACCTGCCCCGGCCCCCTGTTCCGGCCCCGCCTGCCCCTGACCCCCTGCCCGCTCCCCCCCCCCCGCCTCCTCGCACTCACGTGAAGGACGGCGTCGTCGTCGGAACTGGTGGTCGGCGGCAAGTTCTGCATGTGATGGGACGGCGAGTTGGAAGCCCGTAGTGGGGTACAGATGAAACCCGTGGGCACGACACAGGAGACGCAGGGAACAAGCAGGCGTTCGGGCTCCTTGGGAGCGTAGAAAAAGCCCGGCCTAGAGAACGGGCCCTAAAACGATTGTACGGCCCTGGAGAGCAAGTCGTATTGGTGCTGCGGGCAATTTAGTGCGTCGTCGCGGCAATGTGTAAGCAATCATGTCGGCCGTACAGGAGTCCCCGGCGCTCACAGAACCATTTACAGGCGCACATGCAGTGTAGGGCGCAATAGCCCCGGAGGAGAAACAGAACCGATCTGACGAGTCGTTTCTTGTGCGCGTTTGAGGTTGTATGCTGGAGTGGACGAGTGGGTTTCGGGAGCCGTCTACCGACAGCCCAGTGCATGTTCCAAATACAATTGGCAAGTCAGACCCTTAGATGCTGATTCGAGGCACTGAGCTGCCACTGAGCTGCTGCAGTGAGGTCGTAGTCCGTCCCTTGACGGCCCCCCATTACTTCCACTCCACATACAATGGCAACCCGGAATCGCCCCCTCCCTCCTTTTGCCATTCACCTCCCGAGCAGCGCACACATGTCGCACGCACCTGCAGGGTTACCCAACGCCCCACCAACGGCGTCGTGCAGTCGATATACGCCATGTCGCCCACCCCCGCTGTCTGCTTCCAGCACAGCGCGTTTTTTACCAGGGCCGACCCCTGGGTCTTCGACGTGACGGCGGTGCTGCCCACCCTGACCTCCGCGTTCGAGAGCCGCCCCTGGCAGCAGTCCGCCCGGTTCCAGATGACCGCCCAGACGACCCGAACATCGCGTCCCAGGTCCACCGACAGCCAGGGGGCTCTTCACCACCGCCGGCGCTGTGGAAGATGCGAGGCGGCCAGTAGTTGTCGGTGTCGCCGTCATTGGCGTAGGCGGCGCGGAACCTGTCAGACGGCAGACAGTTGGAAGGTAGGCGGTAGTTTCATTGGTATAGGAGGCGCGCAAACGTCCCAGTCGTTAGCAAGGCAGAGTCAGTGACGCCGACAGGTTGCGCCTCGGAACGGTGTCTGCAGTTACAACGTGTGGGCGACTGACAACGAACGGGCTAGGGTAATCGGCTCCCACTCGGACCCCGAGCTTGGGCCCGTGTCATCAAACGTCATTCCCGAACCCGCTGCCAAACCCCACCCTCCTTCCAGATGGGGGTATCTCCAAGGCCGGTGTGGGTCGTGCGTGCGGAGAGGAACTGGATCGCGAGGAGAACCCTGTGTCAGCAACCCGAATCCGCGGCGGTTTGTCTTTACGTCCTCCCTGCGTCCCTCACCCGTGTATGTGTTACCCGCTGTCTCCCATCCTTCCCGCCCGTGACCCACTCCACCGCCCAACCCACGTGACAGAGTGGGTGGAGGACGCGTAGATGGGCCGGTTGGTCGCCCAGTTGTACGGACCAGCCAGCCGGCTGCGCTCGGGCAGCTGCGGCGGCGGCGACCTGCGGTTGGTTGACCCCCGGAGGGCCAGGCCATGGATCAGCAGCAGCAGCAGCAAGTCCTCAGGCTTCAGATGGTCAAAACAACCCCTCCGGCATGCAACCACCCATACTAATGGGTACACACTCCTCCCGTACTAATGATTTCCCCACGCACGCAGGCCCACACTGTCCCACCGTGAAGGCCTTGAAGGCGTCCTTGTTGAAGGTGATGTTGTTGTTTGAGCACTGCCCAAATGGCAGGGCGTGGCCGCCCAGGCCGTCGCGACCAGTTCCCAGGAACAGCTCGATCACCTGCACGCAACCGCCAGCGCGTGTGTTGGCGGCAGCGACAGCCGTTGTGATAGTGACGCTGCCGCACATGCAACAGCCGATGCGCGCAACATCGTCAGATCACCATGGCAGCTCAAAAGCTCCACCGAGGTGAGCATTCTTATCCTCGATGACACCGGCCATTCAGAGTGACGGGTGCGGGTGCCCTGTTGGGCCTTTCTGAACCCTGCTGTCCCATGTCCAGGGGTTGGGTCTTTCCTGTGTCGTCCCCACACGTTTCCTCGCTCCCCCGCTTTAAGATGGGCCAGAGCGCCCTCCTCGCACCAGCCACGAAGGCCACCGCCCAGCAGGTCCCTGCCCGATCAATCTGCCACTTGCCGTGTCCTCCGTCACATCGGCGTGGATGTCGCACAGAGGGACATCCAGAATCATCACAATGATCTTCCAGTCGTTATGAGTGGGCGGCCTGAGCGTCTTGTACGACCAGGGGAACAGAGCCTGAAGGCGGGGGAAGAGCGCGGATACATGGAACCGAGACGAGCAAGCCAGCCGGATCTGCAGTCGATATATCCTATGGTGAGGCGGTCGGGGAACTACCGGTAGGGGGAGATGCTGCGCCTGACGGTTGGAGTTGGAGTTGGGGTGCGGAACATCAATACACATGGCGACTGACCAGCGCAGCAGCCTCGCCGACGGGCTCCCTTGCTTTAGCCACCCAGCCATCCTCCCATGCCTTGCAGCTTATAGCCCTCTCCGCTTGATGTTTCCCCTCTGGTTTCCAGCACTCCAAACAGTCCGGCCGCACTCACCCGGCCCTGCATGTCCCTCACGACCCGGATGGGGGGCGTAGCTGAAGCAGCGCACTCGGCCTGGCTCTTGGCCGTGTCACATTGCAGTACGGCATCCTGCGAGGGCCGCCGTAAAGCACCATATCAACCCCGTTGTCGTATGATGCAAATGATGACAGCAGCAGCTACATATATACACGTGTCTTGTGACTCAGCGGTGGGAGTGTTGGTGTTGGGCACGGGCGGTGGCGGTGGACGGCAGGATCGGGCAACTGCCTGCCTCGACAATCCAAATCAACCGTCCCAACCCACCAAGGCAACACGTGTGCCGGCGTTTATTGGTTCCCCGCTGTCTGTGTCAACTGGCGCGAAGTCCGTTCCGCCGCCTAGCTCGTGGAAGCGACCAATACCATCCTCCACTGCCCAGCCTGTCAACTCATTAAATAAGAGTACGCCGGTTGGTTTCATAGGCATTAGAAATCAGGATCGGGTTCCGGCCTGAACGTGAGGCGCCACGCAAGACGTTCATGGCGTAGATGGCCAAGGACAGGCGAGCGCGCTCGCATATAGAGTGTGCCGGAAAACTCCTAGGGGCGGCCTTCGGAGTGAGGTAACGAATCAGTCCCCTCCGCTGAAGCTGAACTCGACATGACAGGCGTCAGACGGGTGTATGCACACGAATCAGGTAGGTGATGTACAACCCTTGCGCTGGCGGAAGATACGACGTTAGTAACACATGCTGATGTCCATATGGTGAGGTGCGGGTCAAGTTGGTCATGTATGCTGTATTAGCGACGAACACCAAACCATAGAGGGGCCGGTTTGCAGACTCCAAATCAGCAGACGCAAGCCCGAGCCTCGAAGCCATGTAAACGGTACAGCAATACAATGACATACAGGTCAAGGTCATACATACTCTGCCCGGCATCGCATATCAACGGTACCGTATACGGTCCATGCAAGTTTGCAGAGGCGCCTTACCTTCAAGCCGATGGGCGGCAGAATTTCGACTTACTGCAGGAGCCGCCGTAACTCCTGCGCTGAAATCACAACAAGCGTATGCTGCGTTGGGCTTGGCTAGCTCCGGCGCCATACATCCTCCCGCCCCATTATGGGTTTCAGACGACTACAAGCGCTCAGCCATTTCGCACCTTTAAAGCTAGCCACCGTCGCCACAGCCAGCAGCAGGAATGTTATCCCAACTTGCACCATTTGTGTAACTCGCCCATGTTCCATCGTGAAAGTGAAGGTCATACCGTCTAATTAACCACATTTGTAGATACTTTACTATGTTTTTGGCAAGTCCCTCGCTCCCGGGTCGGGCCCACCTGACAATGTGGACGAACCACAGCAAACGTGGATTGAGAAAGTTTTCCTATCATCCTAACAATACATTTCGCTGAACCGTGGTACTGGCCCGTTGCGAGGCCTAGGATACACGAGATAGAGCGGTCGTCCCATCGAAGTCGCCGCGCATTTCTCGCTAAAACATTTTCCAATCAGACTTCGGTAGCTCGGCCCGAACTGATTCGAGACGTAATCACAGCGACAACCAAGCCACAGATACTAACGCTCGGAGCGCTTCCACCGCCTCTGCACTCCAGGGGTTGTGCGGACAGACAACACTCGATAGCACCGACCGCCCGCAATTCTACCGGTCGCTATTGTTAACCGGAGATATCCATGGCGGCGGAGCAGAGCGACTCCTGACTTGTTACACACGTATCCTAGCGAATAGGTATTGTTCTCTCTACCATTATACGTATGTTACTGATGCTGGGATAGCTCCCACATAGCAACTCCTAAGGTCGTACGACGATAGGTCATAGAGTGTCTGACCGTAAACCCTCATCGGATAACACTCCCACGCGGTCCGCACACGACCCGAGACCTTATGTCCCGTACGACCACACGCACAAGCACCTCAGTGCACTCCCATGCCCTCGCGGCAGAAAACGAACTTAGCGATGGGCACCGCCTTCGTCAGCACGTCCGCCACCATGTCGGCAGTCGCGCAGTACTTGAACAAAAATCTCACCGCGTGCCGAACGCTCACGCACAAAGTGGTGCAGCACGTCAATGTGCTTGGACCTGCTCGAGATCACCGGATTGCGAATCAGGCTAAGCGCGCCCTGGTTGTCACCCAGGAACTTCACCGCGCCTTCTGGGTGGCCCACATCAGACATGAGCTTGCGCATCCACAGCGCTTCCTTCGCCGCCGCCGCGGCCGCCATATACTCCGCCTCAACCGTCGACATCGCAACCGTCGGCTGCAAACGACTCTGCCAGCTCACGGCCGCGCTGTTGTAAACAAACACGTAGCCCGTGGTGGAACGGCGGGTAATGAGGTCGCCAGCATAATCGGCGTCACAGTACCCCAAAAGCCCCTCTCGCTTTCCTCCAAAGCAAAGCCCATACTCAGCAGTACCAGCCAGGTACCGCAGCACTCCTTTCGCAACCCCCCAGTGACTCTCCGTCGGCTTCGCCATGAAACGAGTCAACACTCCCACGGGTTGCGCAATATCCGGCCTAGTGCCGTTTGCCAGGTACATCAAACCCCCAACGAGCTCACGGTAAAGGGAAGCCTCCCTCGACGGCAGCTCCTTTCCCCCGTCCTTTCCATCTCCGGCGCTGAACAGCACCACACCCGTTGACAGGGGTAGGATCTTGGGGTTTGCTGCCTCCATACCGAACTTCTCCAATAGCTCCTCTGTGTACCGCCGCTGCGACAGCTTAAGCGTGCGCGTGCGGCGATCACGTTGAATCTCCATGCCCAGGTAGTCCTTCGCCTCCCCCAGGTCTTTGATGCTGAACTTAGAGCCCAGCGACGCCTTCATCTCCTGCAGCTCCTTCACGCTGCTAGCGGCGCACAACAGATCATCGACGTGAATGACCATGAAGATCGATCCTGTCTTTCCGTGCTTGATGAAGAACGCCGGGTCTGCTGTAGACTCCTCGAAACCGATGGACCGAAGCTCTGATTTCAGCTTCGTGTGCCAGGCCCTTGAGGCCTGCCGTAACCCGTACAGCGACTTGAGCAGCCGGCACTTGCCGCCGCCGGTCTCATAGCCCGGCGGCTGATCCATCCACACAGTCTCTTCCAGATCACCGTGCAGAAACGCTGTCCGCACGTCCAACTGGTGTAGCTCCAGGTCCCTCTCTGCCACTATCGCCAACAGCATCCTCAAGGTGGTCTGCTTGCTCGTCGGAGCAAACACCTCCTCGAAGTCGATCGCACGGCGCCACTGATCGGCATCCTTGCCGCTTACTGCCTCCTCGAACTTGGTCGGCACTACTGCCTGCTGGATTTCCTTCACAGCTACACACACCGAGTGTATGGCGACAGCTGCAATGTACTTCGGGTTTGGCTTGCTGAGGCGTTCTGACCTGCGCAGCTGAACTGCTCCAGCTGCACCGCCCGCTTCACCAGCCCCACCGGCGGCATCACCGCCGCCAGTTCCTTCGCCCGGGTCGCCAGCGGGATCGCCGCCGCCGGCCTCAAACTCACCCGGGTCGCCGGCGGCTGCACCACCGCCAGCATCTGCCACCACAGCACCGCCAAGCGAATCCTGCTGTTCCGCCGCCTTCGCGCGCGGGGCTGCGTCCAAGTCTATCATGCCCAGCCAATCGTAGGCGGACTCGTCAATCGGCTGTTCTGTCGTCAGAGTGGCACCCTCATCGAACACGACGTTCCTGCTGACCTGCACCTTCTGGCCAACCAGGATGCGATAAGCCTGACCGTCATCCTCGTATCCGACGAACTGGCCCTTGCGGCTGACCGGCTCCAGCTTGCTGTTGCGCTCATGCTGCGGTATCATCGGGTACGCAATACACCCGAATACCCGCAGGTTCGACACATTGGGCTTCTTGCCCACGAACAGCTCCCACGGCGTCTTGTTACGCCCGCGACTTGGAGATCGGTTGCGCAATACGTTGGCTGTCATCACTGCCTCATCCCAGAAGCTCACGCTCAGGTTAGCTGCAATCAGTGCAATACGCGACTTTGACAGAAGCGTCTGGTTCAGCCTTTCAGCACTGCCGTTCTGCTGCGGCGTATAGGGTGCTGACAGATCATGCTTGATCCCCTGCCTCTCCACGAAGCTGCGAAGCTCTGCATTGACGAACTCACGCCCCCGGTCCGTTTGCAGCTCGCGGACCTTGTACCCCAGCTGCGTCTGCAGCTTGGTCAATGCTGCCTCGATCACCCCAGGAATCTCCGTCTTGAACTTTACCAACCTGACCAGCGAAGCCCTGCTGTAATCATCAAGCATGGTGACAATGTAGGTCACCTTGCTGTGCGCTGGCGGCAGTGGACCACACGTGTCCATGTGCAGCAGCTCCAACGGCTCCGTTGAGCTGCTGCCCCGCTCTCTGCGCGAAAACGCCTTCCGCTGCTGGTTGCCCAAAACACACGGCTCACACACCCGCTCCCGTTCCTCCAGGAACTTCCGTGCTGTGACGCCAATTCCTGTCACCATGCCGTGCGACACCAGCGCGGCAAGGTTGTCAAAGCCCAGGTGGCCTAGGCGGCGGTGCCACAGCTGCACTCCCGCCAGCAGCTCTGAGGCTGCCGGCGATTGCGCTGCACCCGCCACCGGCTCAACTGCTGGCTTCCCACCGGATCCGGATCCCAACCCCTGTGGGCTTGCTGCCTTTCCTGCACCTGATACCGGCACGCCAGCTGGCTCCACACCTGATCCCCGGCCCGACAGCTGTGAGCCCACGGCCGCAACAGCGGCCGGTGGCTTCTCAATCCAGCCATCCAGAACGTATACCCCGTTCTTCTCCGTGGCGGTAAGCCACACTTGTCCATCCTTCTGCAGCACTACACGTGCTGGCGTCCAGGACTTGACCTTGAAGCCATTCTTGAGCAGCATGGACAGGGACAGCAACTTGACCGCGCTGCCCGGCACGAAGCTGACGTTGGGCGCTATCAGCTCCATCTGAGTTCCGTTCACCTTGGTGACCAGGTGAATGCTGCCCTTTGCGGAGACGGTTGCTGGGCTTCCATTGCCGAACACCACTGCGTAGCCGTCCTCCACACCTTTGCTTCCCCACAGGTCGCCCACATCGTTCGTGATGTGGCAGGCGCACCCGGAATCCAGCAGCCACTTGCTGCTGGTCGGGCTCCCGGCGCTGCTCGCCGAGAATGCCATCTGCATGGTCTTGCGGCGGCCGATGTCTCCTTTACCGTAGTCATCGCCGCCGTCACCATCATCCCTCTGTGGGCACTCATGCTTGAAGTGCCCCGGGTTACCGCACTTCCAGCAAACCCGCTCGCTGCTGGCCTTTCCGCGGCCCCTCCCGCGGCCACGGCTTCGACCGCCGTAGCTCCTGCCACCACGCTGCTGTGCCCAGTCCCGCTGCCCCAATCCACGCTGGCCCGGCGGCGCGCCGAATGCCGCTGCCGCCGAGTGTACCTCCTTCTCCCGGCGATAGGCCAGCTTATGTTCCGTCACCATAAGCCGTGACGTGACTTCCTCCAGGGGGGGAAAAGGTTTAATCGCACACATGATTGCCACATCAGTGTCGTACTCCGTTGGTAGGCTGCGGATGGCATGCTCAACAGCTTCTCCGGCATTAAACGTGTGCCCTGCTGTGAGCAGCTCGTTGTGCAACTCGTTAACTCGACGGAAGTAAGCGGCGATGCTCTCATCTGGCCTCTTCACAACAGCGTGCCACTCGCGCTGCAGCTGCATCCTCCGCACAGCTGTCTGACTTGCGTACGTCAACCTCAAGTACTCCCACGCATCTGATGCGAGCGCGAAGGAGTCCAACTTGACGGCGTAGTCATCGCCTGCCTTATTCCCAATCACCGCCAGTGCCTTCTGGTTCTCCTCAGGCGTGACAACTGTTCCCGGCGGAACTATCACAGCTTTCCATAGGTTTTCCATCACAAGGGTGTTCTTGGTCTTGACCGACCAAGTTGGGTAGTTGGCATCAGTAAGTCTATGCGATGCCAGTAACTTTGTCAGGTCGGCTACTGTCGCCGCCATTCTCCTATCCTAGGCCTTCTCCGGCTGCTATGGTCCACAGCCCAGCTCTAGGTATTCAGGCAGCTCGGTTCTGCGCCCGGGGCTCATAACCTGTTAACCGGAGATATCCATGGCGGCGGAGCAGAGCGACTCCTGACTTGTTACACACGTATCCTAGCGAATAGGTATTGTTCTCTCTACCATTATACGTATGTTACTGATGCTGGGATAGCTCCCACATAGCAACTCCTAAGGTCGTACGACGATAGGTCATAGAGTGTCTGACCGTAAACCCTCATCGGATAACAGCTATGTTGCACGAAAGCCTTTCTGATCTACCGATCCTAGAAAACACCTGTCTCCTTCGTCTACCAGCCGAGAGGGCGACGTGTGGGATGGGGGAAAGTGTGCGGCCCCCCCGGGTCTTTGGCCTCGTATCTGCGATGTGGCAGGCCGGCCCACGCCCCTTGGGCGCTGCCCCGGTGCCAATCTGCTCTCAGTGATCCTAAACTCTCAACTCCCCCCCGGTCGGGCGACCAACAACCGCGAAACACGAACCAGACACTAAACAGGGCCCAAAACAAAACGGAGGGGCGGGCGGGCGAAACGAGTTCCCAAATACACTGGCAACCGGGACTTAGGTCGCGCGGGAGCCCGGTCCCACCAAAACCGGTCGCTGAAAATGGTTCCCTGGGAACGATAACAGTTAAGGGCCCTAGCAACGGAAGGCACACCAAAGAAGCCCGCGGGCCGTTTCACCTACAAACAAACCTGCGCGCTAACCCGCGTCCGAGGGCCCTACGACCGCTTAGAAACCAATTTTCGGAGCAGGGTCCGAAGATACCGCGTTGTCGCGCCCAGGAATGGGTTTAAGTCGCCTGAACGGGCAAAACGACCATGGATGCAGCAGACGGCGACCTCAGTGTGACCGACGACTGCTTTGAGCAGGCAGCCGACAACGAGGAAGCCTGTGAAGGCGAGGGCCGTTGACCGGCAGCGAACACGACCACGATCCGGACGCCGATATGACACACTGCTGCGCCTCCAGCAGCGCGACGGCGAGGAGGAGCAGCCGCCTGTGGTGGGCCTTTCACGGTATGCTGTTTGCGGGCAGCGGAGCGAACAGTGTAGCCCTGGAGCGCACGCAACTGGTCGGAGGTGCAAGCACAGGGGCAGGCACATGTGTACACTATTTTTGGCGGGGTGCATGTCATAGATGGGAGGGGAGGTGCTAAACCGGAATGCTCTGATGGCCTACATCAGATGTTGGCCCACCCTCTTTGGAGTTCGGAAGTGACTTTCAGCGTCTTACACCGGGTTGCCTGCACTCCGCAACAGCGCAGCGGAAGCAGCAGAAATAGCAGAAACAGCAGTGGGTCGGCCAGGATGACGCTCACTCTTAAGCTGCCGCCAACTCCACCTCACTTCTTCCCCGCCAACCGCCCAAGCCGACACCCATGCCGGGCGGTACCGGGTGTAGTAGTCCCAGCGTGCCGTGAGGGCAGCCTTTGCGCAGCAGGGAATATAGGATACGGGCAGATGGTGTGGACGTGGCCATGGGCACGGTGCTTGAGGTGTCGTAGGCGCAGGGGGACGGGGGCAGGGGACGAGGTGAAGGAGTCGGTCAGGGGATTTGCCTCATCCCTCACAACCACAATGGCCACTGCCGCCCTTCCTGTCCGTCGCCCCCCCTTCCCCCAACGCTGCAGGACATGTGGTGCAGCAGCACGCTGGGAGCGGGGCCAGGCAATGGGGGGGTGGAGGGGAGAAGGTGGGCCGTGGTAAGGGTCGCGCGATGGGAAGGGGCGGGGGGAAAGGGGCAGGGGGGAAGGGGTGGGGAATCCAGCTCGTCCCTCACTGGCACAATTGCCACTGCCGCCCTTCAAGTCCGTTGGACCCCCCCCGGCCGCCTGCCGCAGGTCCTGTGGTGCAGCAACACGCGGGTGCCCGCTGAGCCGGGCGCCACCACCCGGCGCCTTCAGAGCCTAGTGCGCCGCCCCTGCGCAGCGGCCGCCGCGCGCGTGCAGGGCGTCGTGGCTGTGGTGGCGGCGGCCTCTCCTCCCGCCACGGTGGCGCCTTCAACACAACTGTCATCCTCCAGCTCCTACGGTGGTGGCGCAGGCGCGTGTGAAAAGTGCACTTCATCGAGAAGGGAGGGTCGCCGGGTAGCGTGCTTGGGCGCTCTCAGTCGGGTCACCAACCAGGCCACAAGCACCGTGGAGGTGGTGTCCCGGATGGCGGACTGCCCCTGTACGCTCTCGTTGGGCCATAACATCTGGGCCCCCACGGCCCAGAGCCAACAACCCCTTAGTTACAAACGCTATTACTACAGAGGTACATTGAAGAGGTGTCAGCTGTTCATGGGCAAGTTTATTGGCAGCTGCAGTGTATTTGATGACATCTGGCGTGCGTCGACCTTAGATGGTAGACATGTGCTGATGCCCGGTGCGCGGATTGTATCGAGGAAACAGATCGTTGGCTGATAAACAACGGCAGTGTTTATGATGCGGTAGCTCTGGGCTAATCGGCTCAATACTCAATATGCTGCACTAGGGTATTTGCTCGCGCTGCCGTCCACTTTTTGACAAGTGCATTTCCACAACGAAGGTTCATAACCTTTTCCAGGCAAACGCGTTAAATCCTGTTTGGACGCTCGATGACCTCTAAGTGCTGCTAAACCTTAAAAAAAGGATGTCTTCTCGTCAGAACTGCGTCTCCACCTACATACCATTCCTTCAAAAGATATTGTCAGAGCTTCCTAGAGACAAGATTCGAGTTGCGCGTGTGTATGTGTATGGACCACAAGGTGATGAACTTTCGATAATTATTCACACGCAGGATCCAGTGGTGCCGTACGATCTGTTCCGAGCAGGAAAAAGCTGTGGGACGTCTACTTCGAGAGCCTGACGCAAGATCCGGTGCTAATAAGTTTGTGACAAGGGCCGATTGCCAAATTCGTCGGCAGCAGTTATGGCCCCTGCCTTCTAGTGGAAGCGGTTGTCGGTCGTACTGTCGCTACTGGGTCACAACAGCTACTATAAACTTCGTCAAGCAGACCATCGCTAATGTTCTGTCCTGTCATACGCTTTTGATATCACTGGTTGAGGCTCGTTTTTGTGGGCGAATAGTACTTGGACAACTGTTCCACAACATTCCACCGCATGGCTCCGCCTTGCCCAGCTGCCGGCCGCCAAATCAATCGTGGCATCACAAAATCGCTAACATGGTGCGCCTCTGGGAAGTCATGGCAGCTAGTACTTTGTCTCGCGGACTATCAGTTCCGGACACAATCCTGCAAGGTGGGGTAGCTAACCTGGAGCCTGCCTGATTAACGTATCATTCCACAATTATGTGATGTATATACACCATCGTATTGGTGGAATGCTTGTTGCTTCGCTCATTAGCTGCTGTCGTTGTATTTGTGACGAAAGGTAAACTGGCCCCCGGCGGCCTATTTTACGCAACTGTTGAGGAATCTTTTATCCTACAGGTATATTTTGCAAGCAACGTCAGCCATGGCTGCTGAGCGCCATCCAAAACACAGCTCGACGGGATGTTTGCTCGAGGCCACGGATTTTTGCAACAGACAACGAGTCACGAGGTTATGAATCTGCCAACTTCAATTAGGAAGATCAGAAGCCCATATCGTGGAAGGCTCGCTTCATACAAAGGCGCGACTGAGGTAAGCCTCGTTTGCCCTAGTTATTACTTGCCAAACGTCTATAACTGCAACTTAGTTATCCTTCATCTTGTTCAATGCTCCTGCAGATAATTCGCTAGAGAAATTTGCCTCATGGCAGTTGAGACGACAGCAAACGGCGACTAAGCAAGCACGACATTTGTTACACTATGAGGATAACAAATTGCCTCTATCCTTGCTGATCACAAGAACGCTAGAAAGAGGAAGAGCACCGCTAACAAGCGACTGTGTTTGGCAGCGCCGCCCCTCTCCTTCAAGCCAACGTTGGCACGGATTTTGCAACAGACATCGAGTCACGAGGTTCTGAATCCTGCAATTCCGTAACAATAAGGGTGTCCGAAGCTGTAACAGCTCAGCTCAATACAGAAGCCCATAGCGCGGAAGGCGCACTTCATTGGCGCGACAGAGGTAAGCCTCGTTTGCCCTGGTCTTTACTGGCCAACTCGTCAATTATACCAATTAGATTATTTGACATCTTATTGAATGTTCCTGCAGATAATTCGCTGGAGGATAATGCAACCTGGTGGTTGAGGAACCGACAGCAGCCAACGATTACTACACCTGGTATCCTTACTATATTTTTTTGGTGTTCATAGCTGCCCAAGGTCAATGTCAACAGGAGCTCGTCGAGTGTGGCCTCGGATGCGAACGGCGTTTGATAAGGTATATCGTAGTCGGGCTCGGACATACAGATGCGCGGGTTGGAGCTTCCCGATTGGGTCGGCCCTGCCTACTACTGCTCGCGTCACGCACATGTTCGGCAATCCTGACCATCATCTTTTGCTTGTGCGCCGATGCTCTTTCTCAACACAGGCCGTAAGATACGTTCGTTAGGCATCGTTCATCCAGCGAGTGAGCACACAAGACCACTGCTAGCGACGCCGCTCTCCTTCAAGCCAACGTTGTTGCTGGATGGGCGGCGGCTGAGGTCGCCGCTGTGGTAGGTGCTCTGAAGGCAGCGAGGCGCTCTGGAGCAAGACGGAGTTGCGCCAGGAGTCGTTATCCAGGAAGGTTGTACAGCATTCCGGGTGGGAGGGGCTTTGGGTGGGCAGGGGGGTCGGGTGCTGGAGTGACTTGCTTGTATCAGAATACGCGTCCAAACGCGGAGCGAGGGACATCAAACGGCTAGCTAGCTAGCGCTAGGATAGTGAGAGGCGTTGGTTAGGCCTGCGTTTTCTCGGGCATCGGTAAGTGGCTGGGTGTGGAATGGTCTTCATCAAGCTGAGCCGGCTTCCTCGCCCGCGTGATCACGTCCGTCGCCACCGTCGTCGCCACTACTCTTGGGACATCATCTTCACCAAGCCACGATCTGCACCGCGCCACCGCCTTCATTCCCCGCGTCTCGGGCCATCGCTTACGCCGAGCCATCATTTCCGCGACATGACCATCGCCGTACATCAATAATGAGCACATCCAGAGGAGCCTGCCTGGAGCCAGAAATACGGAAGCAGTCGGTTGAGTCAATGTCAACAGGAGCTCGCTCGTCGAGTGTGGCCTCGGAAGTGAACGACGTTTTAAGGTACAAAGTAGTTGGGCTGGGACATACACGCAGATGCGCGTGTTGGGGCTTCTCGATTGGGTCGGTCCTGCCTACTTACTGCGCGCGTCACGTACGTCTCGGCAATCCTGACCATCATGTTCTGTGTGCTGGTGCTTCTTGCCGACACAGGCCTGTGTTCAAGATATGTTCGTTAGGCATCGTCCATCCATCGATCACGCAAGAACACCGTTAGCAAGCGACTGTGTTTGGCAGCGCCGCCCCTCTCCTTCAAGCCAACGTTGGCACGGATTTTGCAACAGACATCGAGTCCTGAACGGCCAGTTCCACAACATCAAGGGTTTCCGAAGCCCATAGCGCGGAAGGCGCGCGACAGAGGTAAGCCTCGTTTGCCCTGGTCTTTACTGGCCAATTCGTCAATTATACCAATTAGGTTCAGTTATCTGACATCTTATTGAATGCTCCTGCAGATAATTCGCTGGAGAATAATGCGTCCTGCGTGGTGGTTGGAACCCAGTACAGGAACCGAGCACAGCTGCCCAAGGTCAATGTCAACAGGAGCTCGTCGAGTGTGGCCTCGGATGCGAACGGCGTTTGATAAGGTATAACGTAGTCGGGCTCGGACATACAGATGCGCGGGTTGGAGCTTCCCGATTGGGTCGGCCCTGCCTACTACTGCTCGCGTCACGCACATGTTCGGCAATCCTGACCATCATCTTTTGCTTGTGCGCCGATGCTCTTTCTCAACACAGGCCGTAAGATACGTTCGTTAGGCATCGTTCATCCAGCGAGCGAGCACACAAGACCACTGCTAGCGACTGTGTTTGGCAGCGTCGCCGCTCTCCTTCAAGCCAACGTTGTTGCTGGATGGGCGGCGGCTGAGGTCGCCGCTGTGGTAGGTGCTCTGAAGGCAGCGAGGCGCTCTGGAGCAAGACGGAGTTGCGCCAGGAGTCGTTATCCAGGAAGGTTGTACAGCATTCCGGGTGGGAGGGGCTTTGGGTGGGCAGGGGGGTCGGGTGCTGGAGTGACTTGCTTGTATCAGAATACGCGTCCAAACGCGGAGCGAGGGACATCAAACGGCTAGCTATCTAGCGCTAGGATAGTGAGAGGCGTTGGTTAGGCCTGCGTTTTCTCGGGCATCGGTAAGTGGCTGGGTGTGGAATGGTCTTCATCAAGCTGAGCCGGCTTCCTCGCCCGCGTGATCACGTCCGTCGCCACCGTCGTCGCCACTACTCTTGGGACATCATCTTCACCAAGCCACGATCTGCACCGCGCCACCGCCTTCATTCCCCGCGTCTCGGGCCATCGCTTACGCCGAGCCATCATTTCCGCGACATGACCATCGCCGTACATCAATAATGAGCACATCCAGAGGAGCCTGCCTGGAGCCAGAAATACGGAAGCAGTCGGTTGAGTCAATGTCAACAGGAGCTCGTCGAGTGTGGCCTCGGAAGTGAACGACGTTTTAAGGTACAAAGTAGTTGGGCTGGGACATACACGCAGATGCGCGTGTTGGGGCTTCTCGATTGGGTCGGTCCTGCCTACTTACTGCTCGCGTCACGTACGTCTCGGCAATCCTGACCATCATGTTCTGTGTGCTGGTGCTTCTTGCCGACACAGGCCTGTGTTCAAGATATGTTCGTTAGGCATCGTCCATCCATCGATCACGCAAGAACACCGTTAGCAAGCGACTGTGTTTGGCAGCGCCGCCCCTCTCCTTCAAGCCAACGTTGGCACGGATTTTGCAACAGACATCGAGTCCTGAACGGCCAGTTCCACAACATCAAGGGTTTCCGAAGCCCATAGCGCGGAAGGCGCGCGACAGAGGTAAGCCTCGTTTGCCCTGGTCTTTACTGGCCAATTCGTCAATTATACCAATTAGGTTATCTGACATCTTATTGAATGCTCCTGCAGATAATTCGCTGGAGAATAATGCGTCCTGCGTGGTGGTTGGAACCCAGTACAGGAACCGAGCACAGCTGCCCAAGGTCAATGTCAACAGGAGCTCGTCGAGTGTGGCCTCGGATGCGAACGGCGTTTGATAAGGTATAACGTAGTCGGGCTCGGACATACAGATGCGCGGGTTGGAGCTTCCCGATTGGGTCGGCCCTGCCTACTACTGCTCGCGTCACGCACATGTTCGGCAATCCTGACCATCATCTTTTGCTTGTGCGCCGATGCTCTTTCTCAACACAGGCCGTAAGATACGTTCGTTAGGCATCGTTCATCCAGCGAGTGAGCACACAAGACCACTGCTAGCGACTGTGTTTGGCAGCGTCGCCGCTCTCCTTCAAGCCAACGTTGTTGCTGGATGGGCGGCGGCTGAGGTCGCCGCTGTGGTAGGTGCTCTGAAGGCAGCGAGGCGCTCTGGAGCAAGACGGAGTTGCGCCAGGAGTCGTTATCCAGGAAGGTTGTACAGCATTCCGGGTGGGAGGGGCTTTGGGTGGGCAGGGGGGTCGGGTGCTGGAGTGACTTGCTTGTATCAGAATACGCGTCCAAACGCGGAGCGAGGGACATCAAACGGCTAGCTATCTAGCGCTAGGATAGTGAGAGGCGTTGGTTAGGCCTGCGTTTTCTCGGGCATCGGTAAGTGGCTGGGTGTGGAATGGTCTTCATCAAGCTGAGCCGGCTTCCTCGCCCGCGTGATCACGTCCGTCGCCACCGTCGTCGCCACTACTCTTGGGACATCATCTTCACCAAGCCACGATCTGCACCGCGCCACCGCCTTCATTCCCCGCGTCTCGGGCCATCGCTTACGCCGAGCCATCATTTCCGCGACATGACCATCGCCGTACATCAATAATGAGCACATCCAGAGGAGCCTGCCTGGAGCCAGAAATACGGAAGCAGTCGGTTGAGTCAATGTCAACAGGAGCTCGTCGAGTGTGGCCTCGGAAGTGAACGACGTTTTAAGGTACAAAGTAGTTGGGCTGGGACATACACGCTGTTAGAAATGTCTTGCATAGTAATCGATGGCTGCTGTCGCGTCCGGCTGCTGTCGCGTCCTGTACTGGGTCCCAACCACCAGGACGCCTATGGAAACGCTGCCTGCGTCACGCACGTGTTCGGCAATCCTGACCATCATGTTCTGTGCGCTGGTGCTTCTTGCCAACACATACAGGCACGGATTTTGCAACAGACATCGAGCGACAAGGTTCTGAATTCACCAATTCCACAACACTAAGGATGTCTGAAGCCCATATCGCCGAAGGCTCACTTCATAGGCGCGACAGAGGTAAGCGTCGTTCGCCCTGGTCTTTACTGGCCAATCCAAGTACAGCAATTAGGTTATCCGACATCTTATTGAATGTTCCTGTAGATAATCTGCTGCGCGTCCTGGTGGTTGGGACTCAGTACGGGACGCGACAGCAGCCAACGATTACTATACATGGCATTCCTAGCAGCGTGGGCATAAATCGATTCCATGATGATCACAGCTGCCCAATGTCAATGTCCCTCGAAAGCGAACGGCGTTTTAGGCATGACGTAGTGGTCGGACAGATGGCTTCCCGATTGGGTCGGCCCTGCCTACTACTGCTCGCGTCACGTACGTGTTCGACAATCCTGACCATCATCTTTTGCTTGTGCGCTGATGCTCTTTCCCAACACAGGCCAGTAAGATACGTTCGTTAGGCATCGTCCATCCATCAATCACGCAAGACCACCGCTAGCGACTGTGTTTGGCAGCACCGCCGCTCTCCTTCAAGCCAACGTTATTGCCTGGATATTCATAGAGAATCATATTAGAGCGCGCTCTCGGGTACGTGGTCGGGCATCTGGTCACCGGCAACACTGAAGGTTATACGTCCATAACGTAATATGGGTGGCATAGCGACTCATATTGGGCTTTAGGGCTGGGCGAGACAGGCATGGCCAGGGGCGCGTGATGTGAACGCTTGCTTGCTTAACACCGGCGAACAACTTGCTTCTTGGTGGTGATTGATATCACGTGTGCCAGAGTTATAGCAAATTTGTGCATGGTTGTGCAGAACGCGGAGCCAGGCGCTGGTGGAGGTCTTCAAGTTCGCCTGCTTCCCCGTCTAGTCCATTTGCGCTGCTCAGCACCAAGCCCATTTCCTTCACGGTGGGTGCTGGCTTGAGTGGCTTCCCCCGCCGCGCCGTAGGGCTGGGATAGTGACAGCTGGGTGGTCAGGGCGGGACGAACACTTCCACTAGATTCCCCTGAACGCCTCCCCGTCGTGTCTCTTCCTTCGTTCCGACAGGCACTGACACCAGACTTCCGACGTCAGCGGCCAGCCGTTACCACCATCGCCGCCGCAGTCGCCCCAGGGCGGCGACGGGCGCGGGGCTGCCAGCAGCTGCGCCCCCAAGACCGTCGACCTTGCCGCCGCCGCCACCTGAGGTTGGCTGACAACGTGGGCCTTGTGCGTGGCGTCATGCACGCAGGCCCCTTGCGAGCGGTGAACGCGCTGCCTGCTAGGTGCGCGCGCGCACGTGACTGCATGCATGAGGACAGCAGCGGGCTGGGGTACGGCTGGGAGAGGTCTGTGCGGGGCGGATAGGGTGGTGGACACTCCCTCTGCGGCGCTGGTGACGGTTGCAGTAAGCTTTTAAGCGGGGGCACGACTGGGAGGGTCTGTGCGGGGCGATAGGGAGTGGTAGGGAGGGAGTCACAGGCTCTGGGGTGAGTAAGTTATTACGTCGGGGCACGCCACCTTAGCAATTTCCCCCGGGCCCCCAACCTACTGCCCGGATGCTTAAAAGCTTCCCAACACGTTATCTTCTCCCCCGTGAGTCCCCCACAAATCCGCTCCCGCCCCT
This sequence comes from Yamagishiella unicocca, assembly GCA_003116995.1. Classification (NCBI taxonomy): domain Eukaryota; kingdom Viridiplantae; phylum Chlorophyta; class Chlorophyceae; order Chlamydomonadales; family Volvocaceae; genus Yamagishiella; species Yamagishiella unicocca. Next base: position 8,480 of record BDSL01000157.1, on the reverse strand, counting down.
TCCCCTTGCCCCTAACCCCTGCCCCTCTCCTCCCCTTCCCTCCCCCCAGGTGTATGTGGAGCAGTCTACTAAGGCGGACGTGCGCCGCGGCCTGGGCAGCCAGGCGCTGGTGGAGGTCTTCAAGTTCGCCCGCTTCCCCGTCTAGTCCATTTGCGCTGCTCAGCACCGACCAAGCCCACTTCCTTCACGGTGGGTGCTGGCTTGAGTGGCTTCCCCCGCCGCGCCGTAGGGCTGGGATAGTGACAGCTGGGTGGTCAGGGCGGGACGAACACTTCCACTAGATTCCCCTGAACGCCTCCCCGTCGTGTCTCTTCCTTCGTTCCGACAGGCACTGACACCAGACTTCCGACGTCAGCAGCCAGCCGTTACCACCGTCACCGCCGCAGTCGCCCCAGGGCGGCGACGGGCGCGGGGCTGCCAGCACGCAGCTGCGCCCCCAAGACCGTCGACCTTGCCGCCGCCGCCACCTGAGGGTGGCTGACAACGTGGGCCTTGTGCGTGGCGTCATGCACGCAGGCCCCTTGCGAGCGGTGAACGCGCTGCCTGCTAGGTGCGCGCGCGCACGTGACTGCATGCATGAGGACAGCAGCGGGCTGGGGTACGGCTGGGAGAGGTCTGTGCGGGGCGGATAGGGTGGTGGACACTCCCTCTGCGGCGCTGGCGACGGTTGCAGTAAGCTTTTAAGCGGGGGCACGACTGGGAGGGTCTGTGCGGGGCGATAGGGAGTGGTAGGGAGGGAGTCACAGGCTCTGGGGTGAGTAAGTTATTACGTCGGGGCACGCCACCTTAGCAATTTCCCCCGGGCCCCCAACCTGCTGCCCGGATGCTTAAAAGCTTCCCAACACGTTATCTTCTCCCCCGTGAGTCCCCCACAAATCCGCTCCCGCCCTTCCCCTTGCCCCTAACCCCTGCCCCTCTCCTCCCCTTCCCTCCCCCCAGGTGTATGTGGAGCAGTCTACTAAGGCGGACGTGCGCCGCGGCCTGGGCAGCCAGGCGCTGGTGGAGGTCTTCAAGTTCGCCCGCTTCCCCGTCTAGTCCATTTGCGCTGCTCAGCACGACCAAGCCCACTTCCTTCACGGTGGGTGCTGGCTTGAGTGGCTTCCCCCGCCGCGCCGTAGGGCTGGGATAGTGACAGCTGGGTGGTCAGGGCGGGACGAACACTTCCACTAGATTCCCCTGAACGCCTCCCCGTCGTGTCTCTTCCTTCGTTCCGACAGGCACTGACACCAGACTTCCGACGTCAGCAGCCAGCCGTTACCACCGTCACCGCCGCAGTCGCCCCAGGGCGGCGACGGGCGCGGGGCTGCCAGCAGCAGCTGCGCCCCCAAGACCGTCGACCTTGCCGCCGCCGCCACCTGAGGGTGGCTGACAACGTGGGCCTTGTGCGTGGCGTCATGCACGCAGGCCCCTTGCGAGCGGTGAACGCGCTGCCTGCTAGGTGCGCGCGCGCACGTGACTGCATGCATGAGGACAGCAGCGGGCTGGGGTACGGCTGGGAGAGGTCTGTGCGGGGCGGATAGGGTGGTGGACACTCCCTCTGCGGCGCTGGCGACGGTTGCAGTAAGCTTTTAAGCGGGGGCACGACTGGGAGGGTCTGTGCGGGGCGATAGGGAGTGGTAGGGAGGGAGTCACAGGCTCTGGGGTGAGTAAGTTATTACGTCGGGGCACGCCACCTTAGCAATTTCCCCCGGGCCCCCAACCTGCTGCCCGGATGCTTAAAAGCTTCCCAACACGTTATCTTCTCCCCCGTGAGTCCCCCACAAATCCGCTCCCCCCTTCCCCTTGCCCCTAACCCCTGCCCCTCTCCTCCCCTTCCCTCCCCCCAGGTGTATGTGGAGCAGTCTACTGAGGCGGACGTGCGCCGCGGCCTGGGCAGCCAGGCGCTGGTGGAGGTCTTCAAGTTCGCCCGCTTCCCCGTCTAGTCCATTTGCGCTGCTCAGCACCAAGCCCACTTCCTTCACGGTGGGTGCTGGCTTGAGTGGCTTCCCCCGCCGCGCCGTAGGGCTGGGATAGTGACAGCTGGGTGGTCAGGGCGGGACGAACACTTCCACTAGATTCCCCTGAACGCCTCCCCGTCGTGTCTCTTCCTTCGTTCCGACAGGCACTGACACCAGACTTCCGACGTCAGCAGCCAGCCGTTACCACCGTCGCCGCCGCAGTCGCCCCAGGGCGGCGACGGGCGCGGGGCTGCCAGCAGCAGCTGCGCCCCCAAGACCGTCGACCTTGCCGCCGCCGCCACCTGAGGGTGGCTGACAACGTGGGCCTTGTGCGTGGCGTCATGCACGCAGGCCCCTTGCGAGCGGTGAACGCGCTGCCTGCAGGTGCGCGCGCGCACGTGACTGCATGCATGAGGACAGCAGCGGGCTGGGGTACGGCTGGGAGAGGTCTGTGCGGGGCGGATAGGGTGGTGGACACTCCCTCTGCGGCGCTGGCGACGGTTGCAGTAAGCTTTTAAGCGGGGGCACGACTGGGAGGGTCTGTGCGGGGCGATAGGGAGTGGTAGGGAGGGAGTCACAGGCTCTGGGGTGAGTAAGTTATTACGTCGGGGCACGCCACCTTAGCAATTTCCCCCGGGCCCCCAACCTGCTGCCCGGATGCTTAAAAGCTTCCCAACACGTTATCTTCTCCCCCGTGAGTCCCCCACAAATCCGCTCCCCCCTTCCCCTTGCCCCTAACCCCTGCCCCTCTCCTCCCCTTCCCTCCCCCCAGGTGTATGTGGAGCAGTCTACTAGGCGGACGTGCGCCGCGGCCTGGGCAGCCAGGCGCTGGTGGAGGTCTTCAAGTTCGCCCGCTTCCCCGTCTAGTCCATTTGCGCTGCTCAGCACCAAGCCCACTTCCTTCACGGTGGGTGCTGGCTTGAGTGGCTTCCCCCGCCGCGCCGTAGGGCTGGGATAGTGACAGCTGGGTGGTCAGGGCGGGACGAACACTTCCACTAGATTCCCCTGAACGCCTCCCCGTCGTGTCTCTTCCTTCGTTCCGACAGGCACTGACACCAGACTTCCGACGTCAGCAGCCAGCCGTTACCACCGTCGCCGCCGCAGTCGCCCCAGGGCGGCGACGGGCGCGGGGCTGCCAGCAGCTGCGCCCCCAAGACCGTCGACCTTGCCGCCGCCGCCACCTGAGGGTGGCTGACAACGTGGGCCTTGTGCGTGGCGTCATGCACGCAGGCCCCTTGCGAGCGGTGAACGCGCTGCCTGACAGGTGCGCGCGCGCACGTGACTGCATGCATGAGGACAGCAGCGGGCTGGGGTACGGCTGGGAGAGGTCTGTGCGGGGCGGATAGGGTGGTGGACACTCCCTCTGCGGCGCTGGCGACGGTTGCAGTAAGCTTTTAAGCGGGGCACGGCTGGGAGGGTCTGTGCGGGGCGATAGGGAGTGGTAGGGAGGGAGTCACAGGCTCTGGGGTGAGTAAGTTATTACGTCGGGGCACGCCACCTTAGCAATTTCCCCCGGGCCCCCAACCTGCTGCCCGGATGCTTAAAAGCTTCCCAACACGTTATCTTCTCCCCCGTGAGTCCCCCACAAATCCGCTCCCCCTTCCCCTTGCCCCTAACCCCTGCCCCTCTCCTCCCCTTCCCTCCCCCCAGGTGTATGTGGAGCAGTCTACTGAGGCGGACGTGCGCCGCGGCCTGGGCAGCCAGGCGCTGGTGGAGGTCTTCAAGTTCGCCCGCTTCCCCGTCTAGTCCATTTGCGCTGCTCAGCACCAAGCCCACTTCCTTCACGGTGGGTGCTGGCTTGAGTGGCTTCCCCCGCCGCGCCGTAGGGCTGGGATAGTGACAGCTGGGTGGTCAGGGCGGGACGAACACTTCCACTAGATTCCCCTGAACGCCTCCCCGTCGTGTCTCTTCCTTCGTTCCGACAGGCACTGACACCAGACTTCCGACGTCAGCAGCCAGCCGTTACCACCGTCGCCGCCGCAGTCGCCCCAGGGCGGCGACGGGCGCGGGGCTGCCAGCAGCTGCGCCCCCAAGACCGTCGACCTTGCCGCCGCCGCCACCTGAGGGTGGCTGACAACGTGGGCCTTGTGCGTGGCGTCATGCACGCAGGCCCCTTGCGAGCGGTGAACGCGCTGCCTGACAGGTGCGCGCGCGCACGTGACTGCATGCATGAGGACAGCAGCGGGCTGGGGTACGGCTGGGAGAGGTCTGTGCGGGGCGGATAGGGTGGTGGACACTCCCTCTGCGGCGCTGGCGACGGTTGCAGTAAGCTTTTAAGCGGGGCACGGCTGGGAGGGTCTGTGCGGGGCGATAGGGAGTGGTAGGGAGGGAGTCACAGGCTCTGGGGTGAGTAAGTTATTACGTCGGGGCACGCCACCTTAGCAATTTCCCCCGGGCCCCCAACCTGCTGCCCGGATGCTTAAAAGCTTCCCAACACGTTATCTTCTCCCCCGTGAGTCCCCCACAAATCCGCTCCCCCTTCCCCTTGCCCCTAACCCCTGCCCCTCTCCTCCCCTTCCCTCCCCCCAGGTGTATGTGGAGCAGTCTACTGAGGCGGACGTGCGCCGCGGCCTGGGCAGCCAGGCGCTGGTGGAGGTCTTCAAGTTCGCCCGCTTCCCCGTCTAGTCCATTTGCGCTGCTCAGCACCAAGCCCACTTCCTTCACGGTGGGTGCTGGCTTGAGTGGCTTCCCCCGCCGCGCCGTAGGGCTGGGATAGTGACAGCTGGGTGGTCAGGGCGGGACGAACACTTCCACTAGATTCCCCTGAACGCCTCCCCGTCGTGTCTCTTCCTTCGTTCCGACAGGCACTGACACCAGACTTCCGACGTCAGCAGCCAGCCGTTACCACCGTCGCCGCCGCAGTCGCCCCAGGGCGGCGACGGGCGCGGGGCTGCCAGCAGCTGCGCCCCCAAGACCGTCGACCTTGCCGCCGCCGCCACCTGAGGGTGGCTGACAACGTGGGCCTTGTGCGTGGCGTCATGCACGCAGGCCCCTTGCGAGCGGTGAACGCGCTGCCTGACAGGTGCGCGCGCGCACGTGACTGCATGCATGAGGACAGCAGCGGGCTGGGGTACGGCTGGGAGAGGTCTGTGCGGGGCGGATAGGGTGGTGGACACTCCCTCTGCGGCGCTGGCGACGGTTGCAGTAAGCTTTTAAGCGGGGCACGGCTGGGAGGGTCTGTGCGGGGCGATAGGGAGTGGTAGGGAGGGAGTCACAGGCTCTGGGGTGAGTAAGTTATTACGTCGGGGCACGCCACCTTAGCAATTTCCCCCGGGCCCCCAACCTGCTGCCCGGATGCTTAAAAGCTTCCCAACACGTTATCTTCTCCCCCGTGAGTCCCCCACAAATCCGCTCCCCCTTCCCCTTGCCCCTAACCCCTGCCCCTCTCCTCCCCTTCCCTCCCCCCAGGTGTATGTGGAGCAGTCTACTGAGGCGGACGTGCGCCGCGGCCTGGGCAGCCAGGCGCTGGTGGAGGTCTTCAAGTTCGCCCGCTTCCCCGTCTAGTCCATTTGCGCTGCTCAGCACCAAGCCCACTTCCTTCACGGTGGGTGCTGGCTTGAGTGGCTTCCCCCGCCGCGCCGTAGGGCTGGGATAGTGACAGCTGGGTGGTCAGGGCGGGACGAACACTTCCACTAGATTCCCCTGAACGCCTCCCCGTCGTGTCTCTTCCTTCGTTCCGACAGGCACTGACACCAGACTTCCGACGTCAGCAGCCAGCCGTTACCACCGTCGCCGCCGCAGTCGCCCCAGGGCGGCGACGGGCGCGGGGCTGCCAGCAGCTGCGCCCCCAAGACCGTCGACCTTGCCGCCGCCGCCACCTGAGGGTGGCTGACAACGTGGGCCTTGTGCGTGGCGTCATGCACGCAGGCCCCTTGCGAGCGGTGAACGCGCTGCCTGACAGGTGCGCGCGCGCACGTGACTGCATGCATGAGGACAGCAGCGGGCTGGGGTACGGCTGGGAGAGGTCTGTGCGGGGCGGATAGGGTGGTGGACACTCCCTCTGCGGCGCTGGCGACGGTTGCAGTAAGCTTTTAAGCGGGGCACGGCTGGGAGGGTCTGTGCGGGGCGATAGGGAGTGGTAGGGAGGGAGTCACAGGCTCTGGGGTGAGTAAGTTATTACGTCGGGGCACGCCACCTTAGCAATTTCCCCCGGGCCCCCAACCTGCTGCCCGGATGCTTAAAAGCTTCCCAACACGTTATCTTCTCCCCCGTGAGTCCCCCACAAATCCGCTCCCCCTTCCCCTTGCCCCTAACCCCTGCCCCTCTCCTCCCCTTCCCTCCCCCAGGTGTATGTGGAGCAGTCTACTGAGGCGGACGTGCGCCGCGGCCTGGGCAGCCAGGCGCTGGTGGAGGTCTTCAAGTTCGCCCGCTTCCCCGTCTAGTCCATTTGCGCTGCTCAGCACCAAGCCCACTTCCTTCACGGTGGGTGCTGGCTTGAGTGGCTTCCCCCGCCGCGCCGTAGGGCTGGGATAGTGACAGCTGGGTGGTCAGGGCGGGACGAACACTTCCACTAGATTCCCCTGAACGCCTCCCCGTCGTGTCTCTTCCTTCGTTCCGACAGGCACTGACACCAGACTTCCGACGTCAGCAGCCAGCCGTTACCACCGTCGCCGCCGCAGTCGCCCCAGGGCGGCGACGGGCGCGGGGCTGCCAGCAGCTGCGCCCCCAAGACCGTCGACCTTGCCGCCGCCGCCACCTGAGGGTGGCTGACAACGTGGGCCTTGTGCGTGGCGTCATGCACGCAGGCCCCTTGCGAGCGGTGAACGCGCTGCCTGACAGGTGCGCGCGCGCACGTGACTGCATGCATGAGGACAGCAGCGGGCTGGGGTACGGCTGGGAGAGGTCTGTGCGGGGCGGATAGGGTGGTGGACACTCCCTCTGCGGCGCTGGCGACGGTTGCAGTAAGCTTTTAAGCGGGGCACGGCTGGGAGGGTCTGTGCGGGGCGATAGGGAGTGGTAGGGAGGGAGTCACAGGCTCTGGGGTGAGTAAGTTATTACGTCGGGGCACGCCACCTTAGCAATTTCCCCCGGGCCCCCAACCTGCTGCCCGGATGCTTAAAAGCTTCCCAACACGTTATCTTCTCCCCCGTGAGTCCCCCACAAATCCGCTCCCCCTTCCCCTTGCCCCTAACCCCTGCCCCTCTCCTCCCCTTCCCTCCCCCCAGGTGTATGTGGAGCAGTCTACTGAGGCGGACGTGCGCCGCGGCCTGGGCAGCCAGGCGCTGGTGGAGGTCTTCAAGTTCGCCCGCTTCCCCGTCTAGTCCATTTGCGCTGCTCAGCACCAAGCCCACTTCCTTCACGGTGGGTGCTGGCTTGAGTGGCTTCCCCCGCCGCGCCGTAGGGCTGGGATAGTGACAGCTGGGTGGTCAGGGCGGGACGAACACTTCCACTAGATTCCCCTGAACGCCTCCCCGTCGTGTCTCTTCCTTCGTTCCGACAGGCACTGACACCAGACTTCCGACGTCAGCAGCCAGCCGTTACCACCGTCGCCGCCGCAGTCGCCCCAGGGCGGCGACGGGCGCGGGGCTGCCAGCAGCTGCGCCCCCAAGACCGTCGACCTTGCCGCCGCCGCCACCTGAGGGTGGCTGACAACGTGGGCCTTGTGCGTGGCGTCATGCACGCAGGCCCCTTGCGAGCGGTGAACGCGCTGCCTGACAGGTGCGCGCGCGCACGTGACTGCATGCATGAGGACAGCAGCGGGCTGGGGTACGGCTGGGAGAGGTCTGTGCGGGGCGGATAGGGTGGTGGACACTCCCTCTGCGGCGCTGGCGACGGTTGCAGTAAGCTTTTAAGCGGGCCACGGCTGGGAGGGTCTGTGCGGGGCGATAGGGAGTGGTAGGGAGGGAGTCACAGGCTCTGGGGTGAGTAAGTTATTACGTCGGGGCACGCCACCTTAGCAATTTCCCCCGGGCCCCCAACCTGCTGCCCGGATGCTTAAAAGCTTCCCAACACGTTATCTTCTCCCCCGTGAGTCCCCCACAAATCCGCTCCCCCTTCCCCTTGCCCCTAACCCCTGCCCCTCTCCTCCCCTTCCTCCCCCCAGGTGTATGTGGAGCAGTCTACTGAGGCGGACGTGCGCCGCGGCCTGGGCAGCCAGGCGCTGGTGGAGGTCTTCAAGTTCGCCCGCTTCCCCGTCTAGTCCATTTGCGCTGCTCAGCACCAAGCCACTTCCTTCACGGTGGGTGCTGGCTTGAGTGGCTTCCCCCGCCGCGCCGTAGGGCTGGGATAGTGACAGCTGGGTGGTCAGGGCGGGACGAACACTTCCACTAGATTCCCCTGAACGCCTCCCCGTCGTGTCTCTTCCTTCGTTCCGACAGGCACTGACACCAGACTTCCGACGTCAGCAGCCAGCCGTTACCACCGTCCCGCCGCAGTCGCCCCAGGGCGGCGACGGGCGCGGGGCTGCCAGCAGCTGCGCCCAAGACCGCGACCTTGCCGCCGCCGCACCTGAGGGTGCTGACAACGTGGGCCTTGTGCGTGGCGTCATGCACGCAGGCCCTTGCGAGCGGTGAACGCGCTGCCTGACAGGTGCGCGCGCGCACG